>BQNB010014522.1:50212-74966 GCA_026074375.1 Tanacetum coccineum
ACTAAAAGCATTTTTGATAAAACACGAATACTTAATGGGAATGGCGATAACACACTTTTTACTAAGAAATCAAAGTCACGTCTTATTATTGTTCAAATATATGTCGACGACATTATATTTAGTTTCACGTATTAAAACTAGTGTGATGATTTTGTGAAAATCATGCACGACGAGTTTAAAATGAGTATGATAGGCAAGTTGAACTTCTTCTTGGGTCTTCAAATCAAACAAATAGAAGACGGAATATTTTCAATCAATCCAAGTACATCAAGGAGATGTTGAAGAAGTTTAGATTGTAAGATTCCAAACCTACCAAGACTCCGATGTCAACAGAGATCAAGCTCACCAAGGATGATGAATCCGACTCTGTGGATAGCTCAAAATATCGAGGTATGATTGCTAGTTTACTTTATTTAACGGCTAGTAGGCCTGATATTTTGTTTAGTGTTTGCTTATGTGCTCGTTTCCAAGAGAATCCTAAGACTACCCATTTAGAAGCCGTAAAGCATATATTTAGGTATATTAGAGGAACTAGTCACTTAGGATTATGGTTTCTGAAAGGAACCGGAACAGAAACTGTAGTTTATGCTGACTCCGACCACGCAGGCGATTACGTTGATCGCAAAAGCACTAGTGGCATTTGTACGTTCATGGGATATTGTTTAACATCTTGGTTCGCTAAGAAACAAACGGCCCTTGCTATCTCCACGACCGAAGCCGAATATGTCTCCGCCAGAACGGCATGTCAACAAGCACTAAGGATGAAACAAGCTCTCATCGACTACGGCATACACCTCGACAATGTTCTTATTATGTGCGACAATAAAGGAGCTATCGACTTAAGTAAAAACCCTGTACAACACTCTAGAACTAAACATTCAGAAATCCGTCACCACTTTCTACGCGATAACATCCAAAAGGGCAATATCTCTATCGAGAAAGTTGCATCCGAAGACAATATAGCCGATATATTTACTAAGCCTTTAAAATGTGAAGTATTTAATTATTTAAGATTAGGATTAGGAATGATGGAACTTATCATGGATAGTGATCCTTCATCATCCCAAAAATAATCGTAAGCGGAAACTCTAATGAAGTAATTATTCATTATTCAAAAGATGTTAATTCTCATTACAAGTTCCAATTACAAAACTTCCAATCATGAACATAATCAAGATTAGAATTTTACTAGATAATGAAAATATCAATAAAATGACCATAAATATCTTCAAAATCTACATGTATGGTCAATACATGCAAATTACGAAATCGATTGAAAAGGACGAAAAGAACAATCATCGAATTGCAACTCATACTTGTGTTGACGATGCTTTGTTAAGTCTAAATGTTCATAAATGATTGTGTTATTAGTAATGGTCAAATTTATGCTAAAAGATAACACACTCCTAGTAGAATCGACTACGTTGAAATTCCATCAGGAAATTCATGACAAGTTGCACGGTTCACTCAAAACTTGGACGTTACTCCGAAAATTATATCACATACCCCTAATAGTATGTATAACACATTCCAATTGCCAAAAACACAACACCGTATCTCAATTTGCTCAAAAATCAACTCTGTCCGTATTTTTGGAAACTTGCGGACCACGGATCCACCATAGGTAGATCCGTGCATTATTTAGGTGGATCCGTGTGTTACAAATCGCGGGCAAATAACTGATTTTAAACAAATTGGGACCACAACAATTATAAAACAAACACACTCACGAACTCATACACCAAAACCCTCAAACAAACATAACTCTAATCAGAAATTGGAGCAACTAATCTACAAGATCAACAACAAATCATCAATCTATAACAACTATTGTAAGTGATTTCATCTTATTTTCTATTTAATTTCATATCTAGGGTTTTTATTTTGATCAAATCACATAATTTAGGGCTTTTAATTTTTCTTGTTATTTTAGTACAATTAGAACTATGATATAACAATGTATAACTACTTTGATACTCAAAAAGCATAATTGAAGCGATTCGTCAATAATCAATTTTTGACAAAAACCCTAAGTTATGATTCTCACTTCTAGGAACTTTTCAAAATAAGGGTTGTTTAACTACATTGTTAATACAACGCAAAAACTTTTTATTCATGCATTAAGACTCTTGAATGTGTATACGAAATGCTTAACTCATAGGCATTGTTCGATTCATTCAGAGCAATATCAAACATAGGTTGTGCATCAAGGTTTGCTTACTATTATTATCACTATTTTCATTTTGTTGGAGTCAAACAAACCGCACCTCCACATCAAGTCCATATAGACACACACTTAAAGTTTGCATTATGACTCTACTTCTTGCTTATTGAGTCATTGTTATTTACCTATAGGTGAAATCACTACATAAAGTAATCAAATGGACTACAAATGAACTAAAGATTATCTACCTAGAGTTCATCGCACTAAACAAATGGATGAAGAACTAAGGGAGTCTTATCGTATTCTTGAAAAGCGTCTCTTCCATGAACGAAGAATCGTTACTCCATCCTTCATTGCCGAAAACAACATGCTCCCTTTCTTTCAAGCTATAGGATTTGAGCCTTTTCTCACTCTTAATGAACCCATATGTCCTAGATTTGTAGTTAAATTTTATCATAGTCTTGAAGTCAAAAGAAATGAGCTTGATATTCCTTATATTGAGTTCAAACTTGGTCAATTCACCTTCACGCTAACTCTATCTCGTCTATCTCAAATCCTTAAAACTCCTCACGCCTTAGAAACATTTTACAACATCCAAATGGTCACTAAACTCTCTTGATGATCATCCCAATAGCAATTACTTAGGCCCCAAACATGACATCGTCAAAAAGGCAATCACTACTCCTAAAGTCACTCAAGCTCAACTTCTAAGAGACCCCAACAAGCTCTACATTGATGACATTCGTCCTGATTTGAAAGGATGGGAACTTTTCTTTAATGAAAATTTCTTTTGCTCTATTGACAAAAGAAACAAGGTGAAAACATGCACTGCATACATGCTTTACTACCTAACCATTAGAAGAAAGTTCAACTTCACTTTGATGATTATTTATCAAATGGAGGAAGTCATAAAGAAATGCAAAGGTCCCATTCCTTTTTCCATGCTTTTGACCCGTCTTTACAATCATATCCTTGCCATAAATCCTTAAGTTATTGTCCCAATTGCTAGGTTCACATTTCATGAACATGTCATGGACCCTCTAGACATTTCAAGAAATCTTAGCATAGAAAAGGGAAAGAAAATTTCCTCTCCCCCGGTCATCTCCTCTTCATCTTTATCATCCAATGACAATGAAGCACCATCTTTTCTTGAGTTCTATGATGAGCTATCTGATAGCGAGGATCTAACCAATGCACAACGAGAGAAGAGAGGAATGTTTAAATGCTTGAACTGATATGTTGGTACCATCACTAAATACATGGTGAAGCAAAAATGAGACTGCTTGCCTTATGACTATATGCTCTTGTGGTATGTGATAATTTGCATCTTGTTAAGATCTTGATGAATTAAAAACTTGATGTATGTTGAAACTTTGCACCTACTAGATGTTATTGTGGGTTCTGGATATTGTTATCATAGGTTTATGACTTTTGGTAGAAGACAATGATGCTTGCATGATAATTTGTTTTGTGTTTTGGGTGAAAAATGATGTTCTGGTTGTTTTTGTTGATAATTCTGACCCACGGATCCACCATATCGTAGATCCGTCTGTTGCTTTGGTGGATCCGTGGCTCATCCAGGCCAGGCGCCAAAATTCGAAATTTCTTGATTTTTAACTTTTTTTACTTTATCTTATAACCATACTATATGATACTATGTGGGATCTTAAACCTTAGGATATAACATGTTCTCCATATAATCCAAGAACCATTATACAATTCATATCACCACTTTCTCCTTATAATCATCACCCTCAAACACCATTTTCTTCACATTTTCACCACAATTCTCACATACAACCTTGCTAGTTCATAGCTATGACTAGTTCATCTAAAAAAAATTCCCCAAACTTCAAAAGAAAAACAACAAGAATGAGTGTCATGTATCCAAACTATGTCAACCTCACATCCTTAAGTGAAGAACAACCAAATGAGAGAACTCCTTCACCACCTCCTAGAAAGAAATCACTCTCACCACCACAAGCTCCATCAAAATCAATCTCTAGCAAAAGCACACACTACACCTCTTCATCATCACCAAGTGAGTCTCCAACACCAACCCACGTTTTACCTCCACCTAAACTTTGTTTTGTCATTCTGATAAAACTTGAACCTCAAGAACTTCCTCCAGTTCAAGTGTCACCAAATGATCCTTATGTTCAAACCATGGATAATTGGCCACCGGGCCCCTCTAATCCATCTCCACCACCACGTTTCCCTGACCACCTCCCAGTTTTCCAAATCCACCATCCTGATTTGAAGCATTACCATCAACCCAACCTTTGTTTGTCAACATTAACAACAACACACCTCTCCTCAACAACAATGCACCTCTACTAGAAAACATCCACCACCCACCACCAAATCTTGGAAATCAATATTTTCCTAATCCTCTAAACATTTTGGATTTTGTTCATCCAAATGACATGCCTCACCTCCACTACATGTTTTGTCAATGTTGTAGCACCACAAGGCATAAAATCCAAATGCTCTGAAACCGTGTCAACTACATGCTCTCCTATATTCGACACCACCTCGGCCCTTTATCACACCTACCTTAGTTTCCGCATTAGCCGCATAATCACCTCACCACACCCCTCGGATTATATGGGAAAATGTTATCTATCCCAAGATTTAGAATTTTTAATTTTTTAAGCTTATCATGTAATGGCTTTTACGCCAAATTTTATGTTTTATCCCTTACAATGGATTTAACATTATTTTTATTTGTTGTGTTGATGGATGCTTATTGCATAAAATGTATATGTGTGCATTTGTGATTGTCATATATATATTTGCTTGTCTACTAACTTTGTTTTGTAGCAACGCATCCATACCTCGATTACTTGGTGCCCCAAGAGAGGGAGAGTATACACCAAGGGGGAGCACTTGCAATTTTCTCCTTATTTTTTTTACTTTGCATTCGTAACCAAGTGACTTAGCATTCGTCAAAAATAAGACTTGCAAGACCCCCCTCCTTCTACAACACTTTTTGCTTCGACAAAAAGGGGGAGAAGATATGTAAGCTCATCTACTAAATACTTATTTACTAACTTTTAAATAAGCATGAGTTTATATTTTGTCATCATCAAAAAGGGAGAGATTGTTAATACAAATATTCGCGCAAAAACGATATTTATATTTAATGATCTTCATGTTTTGATAATAACAAATATAATGTCATACTACGTAAAAGTTTACGTAAACATAGTTATTGATCAAAGAAAAATATTATCATTTACATAAATCTTTTCTAATCAAATGATTTAAGCTAACACATGATTAATTATAAGCTAGTTATATTAATCATGTAAGACAAAATAAGATTAACCATAAGTGGAAACAATCTTTCCAAATCTTCCCAAATCTAAAAAATCTTTCCTTATTGGTGATAAGAAATATTTTTCTTCTAGAAGAATCTATTAAACTAGCTTTGATAAGTACAAAACAATATTTTTATAGATTTTGGGTTAATCACAAAATGATAATTTTTGTCCCAACTCCACCCACGGATCCACCAAAACCACTGGACGGATCCAAGAGATGGGGGATCCATGGGTCGCACATCTTGTTCCCCTGGGACAGATTTGAATTTTAAAAGGCTGCCGATAAATACAACCTCATTCTTTCATTTTAAGCAACTCTTGACAAATATTTATCTCAGATATATTTTATCTTTTATATACTCTTTGATCATTATACTTGTTACATAATCCATTATAAGTGATCAACTCATTCCACTCTTTAGTGAAGAACACTTAAGAAGACTTCAAGCTTCAAGTGTTAATAGTGTAGTTGTGTCATCACGTTTGTGATAATCATTCATCTTGTATATCTTGTGTTGTGTGTTGTGTGTATCATATGTGTATGATAGGTTAGTATCTAGGCCTCAAAATACATAGTGTGTTAGATTGGTTCTATCTCAAAGTAGAACTCGATATTTATCTTAGTACCGAAAAAAGTGTAAGCGACGTGTATGGTTTTCTCCGACTAAAGGGAGCTTGTTGACATAGTGAAGATAACTCTCAAGTTGGGTACTTGGGGATTGGAGTAGGGCGAAGAGGTGCTTCGTATCCGAACCACTATAAATCATTGTGTCTATCAGTTTGATCTTTCTTATCTTTATTTCTTATATTTTATAGTTTGTTTATTTACTTATTGCATCGCTATCATATACACTTATGTATATCTCTTGAATTCACATAAATCGACAATCTAAGTTTTAATTTTAAAACGGTAAAAACTATTCAACCCCCCTTCTAGTTTCCACAAGTGGTATCAAAAGCCAAGGTCACCCAAGATCTTTAACATATATTGTACATTAAAGCTTGAATCGATCTATGGATTCAGATAAATATCTAGAAGGGAAATCTATGCAAAGACCACCTCTTTTTGAAAGTGATTATTTTATTTATTGGAAAAATAGATTTGAAACTTATGTGAAAGCAAAAGATTTAGATCTTTGGCATATTATCTTGAATGGTGATTTCCCACCGCTTTCCAAAAATGAAGTTACCCAAATTCTAGAGGTTGTTTCTTTTGAAGAACAATCTGATCATCTAAAAAAGAAACTTGCTAAAATAATGAAGCTAAAATGGTTCTTTACAATGCTTTACCTAAAACGGAATACGAAAGAATTTTTATGTATAAAACGGCTAAAGATATTTGGCAATCGTTGTTAATCAACATCAAGGTAATAGCCAAGTAAAGGATAATAAAATTGATCTTCTTGTTCAACAATATGAACAATTTACTATCCTTGAAGAAGAATCTATTGATAGCGGTTTTGCTAGATTTAACACTATTATTACTAGTCTTAAAGCTCTTGATGAAGGTTTCTCTAGCAAGAACTATGTTCGAAAGTTTCTTAGGGCTCTACATCCTAAATGGAGAGCAAAGGTCATGACTATTAGAAGAGACTGATCACGTTTTTAGGTTAGCAGATGGAACTAAGTCCTATCCTGTAGGAATTGTTAAAAATGTAGAAGTTCACATAGGAAGGTTAAAACTTTCAGATGACTTCTATGTCATAAACATGAACAAACACCCCGCTACCCCTTTACTTGTAGGAAGCGGATTCCTAGCAACTGCTAATGTCATAATAGACTGTAAAAAAGCCAAAATAGTAGTAGGAGAAGAGTTACTAGGTCAATATTTAGAGTAAAAGAAATCGACCTAGGAGAGGAGGTAGTACCTTGTTGGACTACCCTAGGAAAATGAGTGTCTTATACACCACGGCCTAGCACAGATAGAATAGGTGCCCGACCCCCTTACTATGCTAAGAAGGACTTCACAGATTACCATTTTCTTGGCGATTAGGAGATCGCTACAGATGCCGAGCTTAACCCGTTTAAGGATGTCCTAGTATTTAGAAGAATGATAGAATTCTTAGGATTTATACCTATAAACCTTAAGGGAAACATGTGGGAGTCGGAAGAATTGGCAGTGAACCCAATTAACTAGAATAAGCCACCAAAATAAGGAGATGGAGCGTGGCATGTTAGGATTGAGTTGATTGACCCTGATGGATAAAAATTAAAAAAGACTTTTCAATTAATTTCCACCACTAGGAAACTATCCGAGAAAGAGAATCTAAGCGAGATCATAGACTTGGACCATTTTAAAGATACCTAAACGTGTGACTTCGAGTCTAGCTATAAGACTTGTTAAATAAAGAAAAGCGCTTGCTGGGTGATGTGTAATTGTACGTAGGTATTATTTATTATCAATTTTTACTATTTATATTTTACCGACTATACCTAAAACAACACTAACGGGTAGTGTACCCGATCAGATGTAGGTTTGTTGGTAAGTACGGTGTCAATCACTAAGAGCGACTGTTAATACTTAAATCTACCAGTATTTTAGTTATCTAAGTTAGTCCTAATTTATTCTATGTTATACCTAAGTTAAACCCAAACTAACGCAAAAAGGGGGGTTTTTAGCCTGAGAGACTGGCACGAGTTTTGGTTTATCTAGACTGAGATTGGGCGATTAACACACACAAGCTGATAATTAAAAGATAGAGAAGCGGTTAAGCCTATTGTAAGGAAAACGTACTAACCATGTTTAATCTAATAAAATGCAGGTTTTAGTTTATAAGTGCAATGGTTGTCTTGTCTTGTTGTTGATATATCATTCCTAGATTTAGGCGGTACTTCTTCCTAAAACCTAGACTTGGCAATTCTGTCATAATTAACCAAATCCGCATAAAGTAATTAAGATTAATTATAATCTATCTTAGGAGACAATAATGGTGATCTAACTAAATCCTAGCTCATCGAGACTTTACTAACTTACTGCTTAACGGGTCTTTATATACTAGTAGTCCACTTATCCAGATCTTTACTTAGGGAATCAGAACGTTATTTGTTGATCCTAGGTCACCTGCTAGTCCCACTTGTTCACTAAACCAAGGGCAAAGACAGCACGTTATTTGTGATCCTATTGTTCTAGATACATAAATTGTAGATATGGAGAGCTATCCTGGCATCTAGTCTACTTGGTCCTTTTTCTAGATCCAGTTGAATGATAATCTAGTCTACTTGGTTCGCTTTCTAGATCCAGTTGAATGATAGGTCACATACTTAAGCACATAAACGAGTATAAATTGATAAACATAAAGCAACACACAACTTACAAGAAGCAACTAGAATAAACATAAACCAAACATTAAATAATCATAAACATAGCTAATACCTAAAGGTATTAGCCAATAGCCATTGTAACGAATACAAATGTCATAGACGAACGATTAAGGTAACCTAACCAAGTTAATGAATGATACCAACAACCGAACGCATATTTAGATCATAAGAATTTATAAGGGTTTTCTTATGGATTGAAGGGCGTTGTAGGACCGTCGTAGCTCCTCTTTTCTTCTAAAAGTCAAACCTGGTGGTTAATGCCTTCTTCTCGGTCTTTGGTATATTTTTGCACACTAAAATTCATCTTTGGGGTTCAGTATTTATAGCCTCTGGAATTAAGTCGATACGCCGTATTGAAAGTTGTCAATACGGCGTATTGGGGTTTTATTGGAGTGGGAACCACGATTATAATATTCCAGAATATTCCAATACTTGATCTACGATACGGCGTATAGGATCTTCTGTATACGGCGTATTGGTCTTTAAATTTTCGTGGATGCTTGTGAAGTCAAGGCACATATACACCGTATCTTCCTTGATGGATATAGCATATTAGATGTCAGATCAGCAGTCGTTAAGTTTCTTCATTTAAGCAACAAAATGCGTGCCTTTTAGTTAAACTTCACCAATTGCTCCATATTTACTGCAAATATAAACAATTAAGTACCAATTCATGCATAAAATAATATAGAACGAGCAATTTAGATGGGACAAATGATGTTATAAAATAGACATTATTTGATGTCATCAAATATCGCCCCACTTGAATCTTATTTGTCCTCAAGTAGACTTTAGAAAAATTATGAAAATGTATCCCAAACCAAGGTTTAAGATTTTTCCTTTAAGCAATTTTTCGTTTAATCACTAACACACAACCAAACATCTCACGAATAGGGAAAATGAAAATACTCAAATAACTCAACTAATCTATGTGGTAACATGTGACTAATTCGCTCAATTGCTCGGTCGTGACGAGTATTTTATCATAAGCTTGGCAAGGATACACATCTTCACCGTTAAAGCTAAGGAGTGACAAGTTTAAAAAGGTAAATTAGGTTAAGGTTTAAGGTTGATCATTCTTTTCAATCTCCATCGATACTAATATTCCAGAAAAGGTGACAAAACCACACATACACATCCATAACGATATATGAGACATATGTGATTGCTTGATCCTTAACTCGAATAAGCTAAAGAATAGGATCAAGTCATCTTTAGCAATAGTAGTAAACCAACAAGGCCGACAAAATCATATATATACACATCATAACGATGGAATAGACATACATGATTGCTCAGATCCCCATTCGAGTAAAACCAAAGGTTAGGATGAAGAACAATATAGGGTATGGAATCTTCTAATCCTTTACGAACAGTAATACACCAACAAGGCGGACAAAATCACATATACATGTCCATAACGATGGAATAGATACATGTGATTGCTCGATTCCTCATTCGAGCAAACCAAAGGTTAGGGATTAGGTATGGGAAATATATAATTGGTGTTAAATAAAAAGAACAAAACAAATAGATTAAGTCCAAACAAATAAGAAATAGTGTTGCTAGTTACTTTCCTGACCTTTCCTATGGAAAAGACATAAAATCATAGTCTCATAAATGTATTGATCATAAATCAACAAAAACAACCTTAGTTGGCGTTTTTGTAATGGTTAACTCCCAATCATCCATAATATACATACTATAAAACATTAGTGGTGATATCTACCAATTTATACATGAAAATAATTAGTTGGTTTATAATTGCTACCAACTAGATATAATATACCACCAAACTTTACAACGTTGGTTTATAACACGTACCAACGAATAATCGATCATCATAAATAATAGAATCGGTTAAGCTTAGACGAACCGATTATCTCACAAACCTCATTTTTTTCTCTCTCTTAATCGTTTTTTTGTATTTTCTGTTTTTTCGATTTATTTAACATACTGAATAAAGGTGTATTTTTCACCACTTCACGAACATGATAAATCTTTATAATTAATATCCGATCATACTAGTGAAAGTAGTAACTATACGAGCACTAAGATAAACTACTTTCACATTCCCAATTACATTGTGCAATTTCCTGACCTAATCATAGATAGAAAATATGCATTGCGAATGCAAGAAATACAATACTTTACACAAAAGCAACTAGCAACCGATTAAGGACTTAATATAATAGGGTAGGCTAAGGTGTAAGGGTGTAACGAAACAAAATTTGGTGTAAGAAAAGAAAGGAATGGCTCAGCAGGATTTTTTAGAGGTATCATACTCTAAAAATGAGAGTAAACAAAGGGTTTATATGGGGGTTGACTAACCAGTGTAGTTAGTTAATATCACGATATGTATAGGATTTTTGGTGTAATCCTAAAAGTTTACCAGTTTAGAAATGTCACTCTATCTATTAAAAATAAGGCTAAATTCTCATAATATCTAACAAGGGTTATGTGTGCGGGGTCATGCAACTAATAATTTCATAAAAAATATGCTAAATTTTTTAAAATTTAAGCATAAGTTAGGCGTATTAATGTAAAAATATGGACAAGCAAGTGTTCTAATTCTCCTCCCCCACTTGAGATATATAACGACCTCGTTGTATAAATATATCAAAAAATAGGAAATTAAAGAATTAGACCAGAAAACTCCTCTGAGATTTGCTCGGTATGATCCTCCATTTTGCGTATATGAACAAGGATGTGTGTTATAAATGCATCTGGATACATGCATGACTACAACACACATAGAATTCCAGAAGATAAGCATACCACCAAATTCATTCAATCGTCCAGAAGGTTCGTGTATAAATAATAAGAAAACAAGTGCAAATTCTACCTCTGGGTATTCGTCGGTTAGAAAACAATAAGAAACATAAAACTGTACAGGAAGTCGATATGCCATATCCATAAACCAGGATACGCCGTATTGAGACCTGTATTAAAAATCCTAAGTATGGGTCAGAGGTCAAATACGCTGTATTCATTTAATGAATATGTCGTATTGACTGAACTAACAATAAAGTTTTTTTTAAAGTGCAGAAAAATAAAGACTGGATAACGTCCAAAAAGTCAATACGCCGTATCCATTGAGGTTGGATACGCCGTATCAGCAGTCTGGGAAGACAGACTCGATAAAAATTGAAAATTACATTTCGGGTTGTCTCCCATCAAGAACTTTTGTTTACATAAAAGTCTTTAAGTTAGACTTGCTTCCAGCTTCTACTTAGTACGTGTTACGGACCATCCTTCGTCCTTCTTTCGGAAAATATCGTGGTAGACTTGAGAAGCGTTTTCTTCGGTTTGAACCCAAATGTCATATTCGTGTTCCTTGATTGTGACATATTCCTCCGCTGGCTCGAATGAATATATAACTACCTCGAACTTTTCTGATTTGCATGTTGGTGGTTTCACTTATTTTCTCCTTAGACCTTTCTTCTTCTTCATTAACATAGTCAGGAGGGTCTTTTTGAATCAAGTAGTCTTCTAAATAACCAATGTCATCATCGTCATCTCCCATAAGCTTTGGTTCATCTTGAATAGTTTCGTTGTTATTCATTCCTGCATTATTAAATATTCTAGAAATATCAAGATAAAGGTTATAGTTAGAATTAACGTTGGCTTCCATGTGGTTTGCATGCTCAAAATCCTCCTATCCATGAGCAGGCGAACAGTTGGTCCTAGCATTTGATTCGTCATTCATAGTAATCGATTCTTTAAAAATAGCTTTAGAATTCATAGCTTCGTCTTTTAATTCATCATCCTCAATCGTTGGACCTAAGTCTTCTACTTTATTTCTCCTAAGCTCTAAGGGTTCATTTAGATCATTCAGTTCAACATAGTCTCCATACACGGGGTCAAGTGATCTATATAAGATTAAAGCTTCTCCCATTAGCCTAGCTTTTAAATCAAGTTCCATCTGTTCTCTTAGTCCTAAACCATAAACTCTCCTAATTATGTTATTAGTAAGATTATCACTTTTAAACACAATTTTGTCATCTCCTACTCTTAAAGTAAATTTTCTTTTAAACACATCAATTTTAACATGAGCAGTAGACAAGAAAGGTCTTTTGAAGATCAAAGGGACATTAATATCCTCAGGGATATCTAAAACAATGAAGTCTACGGGAAAGACAAACTTATCAATACCTACTAATATATTTTCCGCTATACCTTTGGAATGTTTTATTGTTCTATCAGCTAATTCAATTATCAACTTAGTAGGAGTTAATTCACCTAAACATAGGTTGGTAAAGGTCGAGTAAAGCATAACACTAACGCTAGCTCCTAAGTCCACTAAGGCTTTTTCGAAACAAATATCATTAATATAACAAGGTATAGTAAAACTCCCTGGCTCTTTTTCCTTTGGATGTTGAGAATCATCAAGAATTGCCAAGTCATGCGTGTTTGTCGATGCTTCAATTTGGTACCCCATTCTCAGCTTTTCCATAAGTAGCTTCTTCATATTAGTAGCAGATTTATCTCTATCCAACAATTCACCCTGTACCTCTTTCTCTTCATAACAATCATCAATCAATCAGCTTGGAAAAGGAATTATCGATTGATTTGGCTTGAAAAACTGTCTTCTGTTCTGTAGGCTCGATACGGCATATCGGATAGGATCGATACGACGTATTGAGGGGGTGTCAGCTTCAACAGTAGTCGAAATCGACTTGACATGACCTCTCAGGTTTGTTTCGGTCGAGCTAGGAAGACTTCCAAATCCCCTTTCTTAAAGTACTTTGCTTATTTGCCCGATTTGGATTTCCAAAGCCTTGATCGAGGCTCCTTGATTTCTAATAGCAGCATCTATTGAGGCTCGAATTTCCTTGATCAAATTAGAGTTTTCATCATGTCTCTTTGTAGATTCAGCCATAAATTTGCTCAGCGACTTTTCCATTGTTTGTCTTCACTCTTGATACGAAGGATTTCCATTATCTCTTTGGTAGAATCTCAGAGCAGCTGCTCTATATCTTCCTCCTTGGGGGAATGGTACCCCAAATTGAGTGTAGTATGCTTCTTCAAATGTTTTGCCTTCTTCTTTAAGTGGACAATTCTTAGCGTAGTGTGGTCCACCACATGATTCACAACCAACTTGAGCAGCGTACACTCTTTCATTTACTTTCTTAATCTCCCTCCCAAGGTTGTTTAGTTAAGCTTGAATAACAACTAATCCATTAGAAGTATCCATACTTCTAGTCCTAGTTGATGTTCCATTGTGCCATTTTTGAGAATGATCAGCCATATCTTGGATGGCTTTCTTAGCATCAGCAGCCTTCATAGATGGTATGGCACCCTTCGAATCAAGAATTTGTCTAGTAGGTACATCCAATCCTTTCTAAAACAAGATCACTTCCTGCATATCTGTTAAGTAATGTTGAGGACCAGGGCCAGTCCTGAGATTTTGGATACCCTGGGCGAGCCGAGTAAAATATACCCCTTGTAAACAAACAACAAAACTTTTAGGGGTTTGGAACATGGTCAAGCCAGGCGGCTCATCCCCACGCTAATTTTTATTCATGAAATAAAACGTTAGGAGATAAACTCTGAATAACAAGCTCGACAAAAATATTGTAATTAACTCTGTCAACATAACAATCTTGAGGACTTTCATGATTTTCATTATTAGGGTTTTCAACATCTTCGCTAACATTAACCTTATAAGTTTCTAGATTTTTGTTGTTTTTAGGATTTACATTATCATCATTAACGTTAACCTTATCATTTTTTAGGTTTTCATTATTTATAAGATTTTCATTATCTATATTAACGTTAACCTCGTCATTATTTTATTCAACATTATTATTATTATTTTCGTTCTAACTGCATACCCATCCATTGAACCGTGTTGAAGTCGCTCTAATTCATGTTGATTTTTTTTTCATTTCCTCTTATTTCCCGTGATCACAATGCTTAGTTAAACAGCCTTGCCTACCCCGTTTTCCAAATATCTCTACGTATATAAATTGTAAAACTGCCCTTGATCACAATTGGAAACTATTTATTGAGGGGACAAATTGCTCTCTACGTATATAAATTATAAAACCGTCATTTCAAATTTCTTTTATGTATTTAGTAAAACACTGGAACGTAGGTTTAGTTTCAAAAAGCGTATGTAGTGAGTTTTCTCTAAAATGGGCTAAAATGGGCCAAATCTAGCATAGTACATATACATACGGATCTCTAGTTTGTTGTCCACCCTTTTAGGCTGCCCTTGGGCCGTCGCCCTTATGGCCCATAGCCAAATCCGGGCCTGTTGAGGACATCTCAATAATAATTATTTGAAGCGTTCCCAAGCTTGGTAAAGAGTCTCATCAGGCTCTTGTTGAAAGTTATTGATTTCCTCCATCTTTTTAGCAGTTCGGGCAGGTGGACAGTATTTGCTCAAAAATTTCTTCTTAAGAGTTTCCCAAGTATCAATTGAACCAGCTGGTTCATTCCTTAGCCAACAGCTTGCAGTTCCAGTAAGCGACATAGGGAAAACTCAAAGCATTATTTGATCTTGAGTTACATCAGGTATATGAAATAAGTCAACAAACTCAAGAAACTTCTCAATGTGTTTGGTAGCATATTCATTATCCGATCAACTAAAAGTATTATCACGTAGTTCTTTGAGAAATTGGCCATTAAGCTCAAAGTAAGCCTTATCATCGATATTCGGACTAGCAATACCCGATCCATAGTCGTTTTGGGTCTTAGTCATGTATTCCTCTATAGTTGGATCCGTCATTGCTTCTGTAAATTCTTTTTCACTTTGATTCTCGAGATCATAAAATAAATCGAATTCTGGCGAACTCGAATAATCAAGACTCGTTGTCTTGAAAAGCTTCCTTGCTAATTAAAATACACGTTCTGGTTCTTCGAAAGGTGTAAGGAGGTCTTTGGTTGAACTCTTGGTCATGCACTCCAGAAATAGAGGATAAAAAATCAGTAGGATAGTAATAACTCCTAAATTATACATGTTTTCAGTGGTGTTATTTATACATATTTTATCATTTATCATGAACTTTCGATACTTAATAGCATGAATTGCTTGCAGGTTCACTTGAAGACATTCCGAGGTCAAACATAACAAAGATCAAGTACTTATACACTACGAGAAATCAAGATGCAAGAAAAAGATAAAGTCCCAAGCTGAAAGTGCAAATCTGCACCGCACTTATCAATTGTGCGCCGCACTTCTCCTCGAAGTTAAATGAATTTAAGAATTAGTCAAAACAGTGCATTAACTCCCTAAGTACGCTGCACTTACAAGATTGTGCGCCGCACTTCCTATCTGGTTACGAAGAATAAATGAAGTCATAAATACTATTGCATTAACACCCTATGTACGCCGCACAAATACTTTTAGGCGCCGTACTTCTTCAATAAACATTAAATTCCCTTCGCATTTAATCACCAAGTACGCCGCACAATTTATCTTGTCCGCTGCACTTCTCCCCTGAAATCAGCCTATAAATAGAGCCAAATTCTCACACATTTCATATCAACTCATACATATAACAATCTCATCCAACCTATCCCAACCATCCTCCAAGCATAAACACCACACCTTTTGAAGATTCAAGATCAAACAACTAAGAACGAAGAAGAACACCATACTAGTTTGAAATAATGAAGTTTCTTATTGAATCAAGTTATGTTATGAACTCCATATCCATGAGAGGCTAATTCTCTCATGACTACTCGATGAAGTTATGATAATGAATAAGTATTTGGTATGATCGTGATCTCATTAATCTCAAGCTTATGTTGCACTCCTATATATCTTATCTTGTCGGTTTTGCTCATCAACTTAGATTGTGTAATCATATCGGTATAGGTCGAAAGACTCGTTATGATCTATGTGGTTTTAAAGATTTGTCTATGATCTTTATTGTTTGTGTTGAGAAATCCACTTTTGTAAATTGATAAACAAAATAAGCTTTGATATAATAAGTTAACTGGATCATTTGAGTGACACATCTGGTCTAGCCAACTAAATATAAGTCTTAAGTTAATTATGTTAATTTGTGAAAATGTTTTCTGACGAGAAATCCTTTTTATAAGTTAAAGTTCCATCTTCAAGGTCTTAATCATTGATGTGCTGTCGTGTAGGGTCAATTATTTGATTAGCAAGTTTTACATTTATATCTAGCCGACAAACCTAAAACAACACTTTAACGAGCAGTGTACCCAGTCAAGATGGAGTTCGCAGTAAGTAGGGTGTCGAACACTAAGAGTGGAAATTTAATCCTATATTCTATCAGTATTTTATTTAGTCTATTTACTGGTTAAACCTATGCTATGTACGTTGTCTAATGAAATGAGGGGATTCAGCCTGAGAGACTGGCACAGGTTTAGTGATGACAAATACCAATTCAATACACAATAAACACAAAAGATGAAGATTAGAAGATAGAAAAGTGGTACAAGCCAAATGATAGAAAACTGTATTAGCCATATTAAATCCGGTTCAATGCTGGTTTGTTTGTTTTAGTGCAATGATTTACTTATCTCGAAGCGGCATATCATTCTTAAGACTTAGGCGGGACATCATCCTAAGACCTAGACACAATTAATCCTGTCATAATTAATGCATCCGCATAAAGCATCCTTTAGTTTAATTATAATATATCTTAGAGAATTAAAGAAGTGGTGATCCTATTAAAACTCTACCCCAACGGGACTTTACCCACTTATTGTTTGAAGGTGTTTTATATACTAGTAGTCCACTATTCCAATCTTTATCAGTTAATTAAGAGCATGATTGCTGAAACATAAACGGGTTACCTACCGGTCCGATTAAGCTCATAATCAAAAGACAAAGGCAGAATGTTATTTATGATCCTATTGGTCCAGTAATATAAGACATGATATGGAGGGCTATCCCGGTATCTAGATTACTTGGTCCGCAACACTAGACCCAGTTGAATGATAGGTCGCATATTCAAACACATAAACAAGTATGAGGTGATAAACATAATTAAACAATCAATGATAAATTAAGAAATCGATTTTAAAACAAACCAAACATTAAACTTTCATTAAGATGGCTAATACCCGAGGGTATTAGCCTACAACCATTGTAATTATACAAGCGTAATCAAACAATTGAAAATCGAATGGTTAAGAGAGTAAAAATTACACGATGTCTTCTATGGAGTCGTGATCAATGCTTGACCATTATGGCTGATCTTCTCTTCTAAAATTCGTCTCTGGTGAGTATGGTATAAAGAACATGATATTGCACACTGAAAACTCGTTTTTGAGTCTTCTATTTATAGTTGCTAAAAAATACTCGATACGCCGTATCCAGATAGGTCGATACGGCATATTGGGCTATATTTCTTGGAGTGCGTGCTACGTTCATAATAAATCTTTGATATCATTCTCAATTTACTTGATTTACTATATCTTCGAATAGTTATCTTCATGGATACAGCGTATGTAGATAGCATGGATACGCCGTATTGGGAATTAGTCAAACGCGTTTTCTTGTAAAGTCTTGGCGCTGATACACCGTATCTCTTTAGTTGGATACGGCGTATTGGTGAATTTTCATAAATCTTCAAATGTCTTCGTTTTAGCTCCAATTTAAGCGCCTTTTAGCTTATCTTGTCAAAACACTCCTGAATTACTGCATTTATCAACTTTAAAGCGATTAAGTACCAAATAATGCAATAATTATATAAAAGTGGGCAAAATAGATGGGATAAATAATATAATAAAGTGACGTTATTTGATGTCATCAATCATTATCATTACATATAAATTATTTTCAACTATCCGAGTAGTCATCTTTATTATCACTGGTAAAGTAAAATTTATTTTTCAAAATTGTTAAAGTCTATTTTCTTTCTGATTATTCGAACACTACTCAAATCCCTGTGGACGACCTGGTCTTACCTAAAAAGATTATACTACATACGTGGGTTATACTTTTACCCGTGTGTTTCCCTATAATAAAATTGGTATTTTTAGTCATTATAAATTTAAAGCTTTTGAAACACATCAAAGTTTATGGCGCCGCTGCCAGGGATTTTTAAGCTGTTCTGTAGTCAATTTTGGAAAATTATTTAAACTCTCCCTCCTTTTTAAAAATTGTCGTATAGTTTTCTGGAAAACTGACCTAAACAATTTCTCCTTTGGATGCATACACGTGCTTCCAATTCCGAACTTGTTGAACCGTTACCTGAACCTGAACGTACTCTGAATCAAAGACTTCGTCGACGAAACAGAAGAGTTCTGTTCGATCAAAGAAACAATCCACCTCAACACCCGAGAATTGTATATCCACCAATTCTCAACATCAATTACTTCCGTCACTTTCTTGATATTCTTTGAAATTACGATCCAATGGATGATGAACCCATGTGGGCTGCCGACCGTGTTGTCGCTCCGACTCTTGGTTCCGCGATCACTATTCATGAAACCGCAAACGAATTTGCCCTTAAAGGTAACCACTTGACTCTCGTCAAAGGAAATCAATTTGATGGTAGAACCAAAACCGATCCTCATAAACACATTCACAAATTCCTCGAAATCTGTGATATGTTTAAATACAGAGATATCGAGAATGAAGTTGTCCGCCTAATGATGTTTCCCCTATCACTCATTGGAGAAGCAAAAACATGGCTGGACGAACTCGATGAAGGAAATATCAAAACATGGGATGAACTTTGAACTACTTTCATTAGCAGATTCTTTCCCCCAGCTCTTTTTGACCGACTCCTTAGAGAAATCCGTGCTTTTTCTCAACATGAAAATGAATCTCTAACTGGTGCTTGGCTTCGTATGAAGGAAATGTTCAGGAATTGCCATGGTCATAATCTTTCCAAAGGCAATATTATCACCATCTTTTACCATGGTCTCAACAAGATAACCCAAGAAGTTCTAAATGTCGTAGTTGGTGGTATTTTTCTCTATAAAACACCAAATCAAGCTTATCAGCTTCTCGAAGACAAAGTCTTACTCAAGCTTGACCGGGCTAAAAATTAAAAAACCAAATCATCTCTTAAGAAAACCGTTACTTTCGCCAATGAAGGTAACAGTAATTCCATCACTGACAAAATTATGGCCCGAATGGATGCCATGACCATCAAAATGGATGCTTAGTACAAAGAACTCCAATATCGTGCAAAACAACCAACACCCAATCTTGACAATGATGACATACCCATGTCTCGTGAAAAAGAGGCTAAATTCATGCAAACTTTTTGTAAGACTCGTTTTTACAATGATTACCGCGACCGAGACTCAAATCGCGATAATTGACGTTCAAGCGGATGGAATGATTACAACCGGGATAACTACCTATCCAACACCGATGATAAATCCTATGATCTTCAAAGACAATTCAACGATTTCATGAAATCTCAGCAATCAACCAACGCTTTTGTTAAAGAAACGTTCATGGACCTCAAAACTCAACTCGAAACAGTAGCCAAAAATCACCAAGCTTCAATCCAAAACCTTGAAACTAAGTGCGACAGATTTACTGACAAGAAGTCTGGTCGACCTTCCAGATCTCTTCCAAGCAACACTTAACCAAACCTACGAGGCAAAAACTCTAAAGCCTATCAACCATCGTAATCTCGTAATGAGCATGTGAATGTCGTATTCACAAGAAATGGTAAATCTTATGATCCACCAGATAACCCGAATGATCAACAAAACAATTCTGAAACCCCTATCAACTTCGATAGCGATGATGAAGACGATGAACCAACACTGCAACCAAAAACTCAACCTCCGAAACTAGTCAAAGAAACGTCGTTACCAAAACCATACAAACCAAAGATCCCATATCCTCAACGCCTTAGAAAAGAAAAAATGGAAGCCCAATACGAAAAATTCCTCGACATGGTTCGAGCCGTCCGAATCAACGTGCCTCTTGTTGACGTTTTAGCCAGAATGCCTAACTATGGCAAATTTATCAAAGAACTAATAAGCAACAAACATAAAATCAAACAAATTTCTGCCGCTTTTCTAAGCGATGAAAGTTCCGCAATGATCCAAAATAAAGTTCCACCTAAACTCATAGACCCTGGAAGTTACCTTATTCCATGCAATTTCAACAAAAATTTCTCCTGCAATGCTTTGGCCGACCTAGGTGCTAGCATTAACCTTATGCCATATTCTTTATATTCCAAACTATCTCTCGAAACTCTTAAACCTACTAAAATGAGCGTAAGATTGGCCGACAGATCCTTCCAATACCCTGTTGGAATAGCTGAAAATATGCTCATTAAAGTTGGTAAATTCACCTTTCCTGTTGATTTCGTTATTCTCGAAATAGAAGAAGACAACAAAGTTCCTCTCATCTTAGGATGACCCTTTCTTCACACTGCTGATGCAGTTATTCGAGTTAAACAGAAATAACTCAATCTTAGAGTTGGAATTGAACGAATGATCTTTAATATCGACTCTGCTATTAAACACTCTTATTCAAATGATGATACACGTTTCAGTATCAATGTTATAGATGAAATCTTAGAAGAATATTTCGATGCTCTCCTAGACGAAGGAAGCAAAATCCTCCATTCCATCGAAGGAACCGTTCTCAAAGAAGAAATCTTTTCTAAATTCGATAAATTCATAGTAATGGTTTCGAATGAAAACTATGACTCTGAATCCGACACAGAAGAACCACCATTCGAGAAAATCACCATCAACACAGATTATAAAATCAAGAAATCTCTCGAAGAACCCTCTACGGATCTCAAACTCAAACCTCTTCCTGAAAATTTGGAATATGTAGTCCTGGAAGAACCATCTTTTCTTCCTGTGATCATATCATCTCAACTCTCTGCTCCAAACAAAAGCAAACTTGTCTCTGTCCTAAAAAAACATAAAGAATCATTTGCTTGGAAAATAACAGATATTCCTAGTATCTGCCCATCATTCTATAAACATAATATACAACTTTTAGATGATAAGAAACCAGTTGTCCAAAAACAAAGCAGGTTAAATCCAAACATGCAAGAAGTTGTTAAGAAAGAAATGGTGAAACTCTTGGATACCGGCATAATTTATCCGATTACCGATAGTCCTTATGTTAGTCCTATTCACTGTGTACCAAAGAAAGGCGGTATTACAATTATCACGAACGAAAATGATGAACTTGTCCCAACAAAAACAGTTACGGGTTGGCGAGTATGCATCGATTATCGTAAACTCAATGAAGCAACCACAAAAGATCATTTTCCTTTACCGTTTTTGGATCAAATGCTGGAAAGACTAGCAGGAAATAAATATTTCTGTTTCCTCGATGGTTTTTTGGATATTTTTAAATTCCTATCGATCTAATGGACCAAGAAAAAACAACATTCACATGTCCTTTCGGAACATACGCTTATAGGCGAAAGCCTTTTAGTTTATGTAATGCTCCAGCTACTTTTCAAAGGTGCATGCTGGCAATCTTTCATGACATGATTGAAGAATCCATCGAAGTATTCATGGACGATTTCTCCGTCTTTGGAAACTCTTTCGACAAATGCCTAAACAACCTCGATAAAATGCTCCAGCATTGTAAAGATGCTCATCTTGTCCTTAATTATGAAAAATGTCACTTCATGGTCAAGGAAGGAATTGTGCTTGGACATAAGGTATCTAACGCAGGACTTGATGTCGACAAAGCAAAAATCGACGTAATCTCAAAAATTCCACCCCCTACTAACATCAAAGGTGTTAGAAGCTTTCTAGGACATGCCAGTTTTTATCGAAGATTTATAAAAGACTTCTCAGAAATTGCCCGGCCTCTAACTAAGCTGCTTGAAAAAGATACTCGGTTTGAATTCAATGATGAATGTCGAAAAGCATTCAATTTATTAAAAGAGAAACTCACATGTGCTCCTGTGATCGTAAGCCCAAACTGGAATCTTCCGTTTGAACTTATGTGTGATGCAAGTGATTTCGCAGTTGCAGTTGTCTTAGGTTAAAAAGATGGTAAAAACTTTCACCCAATCTAATTCGCAAGCAAAACTCTCAACCAAACTCAACAAAAATACACCGTAACCGAGAAAGAACTTATGGTTGTAGTTTTTGCATTCGAAAAATTTAGATCCTATCTTATATTATCAAAAACTATTGTTCACACTGATCACTCAGATCTTAAACATCTATTTAAGAAACAAGACGCAAAACCCCGTCCTATTTGATGGATTTTATTCCTACAAGAACTTGATATAGAAATCAAAGATAAAAAAGGTACAGAAAATGTTGCTGCCGATCACTTATCTCAGATTAAAAATAACGATTCAAGTGATGACAGTGAGGTTGACGACAACTTTCCTGGAGAAACCCTTATGGAAATTAACACCGAAGATGAACCATGGTTCGTAGACTTTGCAAACTATTTTGTAGGTGATATTATACCAAAAGGGATGACGTACCAACAAAAGAATGAATTCTTCTCTGACCTCAAACACTACTTTTAGGAGGAACCCTACCTCTTTAAAGTATGCTTGACAGGATGATCAGACGTTGTGTATCTAGACCAGAAACTCGAACCATTTTAGATCAATTTCACCACGGACCAACTAGTGGACATTATGGACCAAACGTAACCTCTAAAAAGGTCATAGATTCAGGATTTTACTGGCCGAAAATCATAAAGGAAGCTCACACTCTAGTTCGCATATGCGAAGCATGCCAAAAGACGAGAAATATATCAAAACGTGATGATATGCCCTTAACCAACATTCAAGTATGTGAAATTTTCAATGTATGGGATATCGACTTTATGGGACTGATGACGTATAGTCTAACATCGGGTCATGAACCCGACCCACGAATACTATTTATACCTGGACCCATGACGAATGGGCCATAGCGACACCAATACAGACTTCCAAGGCCCAAACGATACTGCCTACGGGGAAGCCCATAACATATGGGCTATCACGACAAGGATTTAGGCCCATGAGGTCCAACTGGCGCACACGCGCGCAGGTATTTATAACATCCGTTACGAACGAGTTATGATCAGGAGAGGGGCCCACTAGTTATTAAAATAAACGGTGGGGCCTCTTGGTTATTCACCTAATTAATGGGACGAAGCCCATTAGGGTTTGGTTAGAATATAAGGGGCACCTAGGCTCTCATCCAAGGTACGCTCTCACAACCCTAACTTTCTACTAAAACCCTAAAACCGATTACTTACTCTCACGCCGGAGGATAATCGTGGGAGACAATCCCACGGTAAGCCTAACGGTGCTTTGTTTCCTTAGTGCGCAGGTCTCATACATCAAGACTCAATTGGTACAGGAACTGGAGCCTAATAGATCCGTATTACCCTTAATCCGGATCTAATCAAGGATCGCCCAACTTTTGTATCAACAGATTGGCGCCATCCGTGGGACCAGACACTAAGAACACTGCCAAAATCTAGAATGACAAAGCAAGGAAACTTTACCCAGCGGACACCGCAGGCGAAGAAGCAGAGCGACCAAGCCTCTAAACAAGTCTCTAAGCAGGCCTCTGGAAGCACCAATGCGCCATACGATCTGGTCTTCCCTGCGACGGGACCATCCCTGGGGACAACCCAGCCAACCGCCACAATTACAAGCACGGAAGATCTACGGCGTGTTGCTTTCACCACCCCTCCTCAAACGGTGCCAGGGACGAATAGCACCGAGCCGCCACCCCCACCCATTCGAAACAAGGGCCCCGAGTTAGGGGCTGACAACCTCACACTGGAAGGGGTCGCGACTGAACTGGCGCCGAGTGATTTCGTATCTCAAAACTACGAGACTCTGGTCGCCCTCATGCAAGAGGAAACAAAAAAGAGATCAAGCCAGAGCCTACAGTCCCGACTTAACTTTGGTCCGGAGGACGAAGTATCTCCACCGCGCCACCGAAAGGAAAGGCGCAGAGAGGATAACCATCGACCTCCAGTATTTGGTAGAATCGGAAAGCAAGTTTCGGGCACTCAAACAGCTAACCTGCAGAACTT
>BQNB010014523.1:0-29367 GCA_026074375.1 Tanacetum coccineum
GGATGGCCTCAAGTCGAGTAACTGAAGCAAAGATTTCTCAAAGTCTATGCCTTCTTCCTAACAATATCCCCTCGCTACCAAACGAGCCTTATTTTTCAACACGCCTCCTAGTTCGTCTAATTTCACCTTGTATATCCACTTTAAGGTAATAATCATAACACAATCCGGACGAGGTACCAGCTCCCAAACTTTAAGACGTTCAAACTCATTAAGTTCTTCTTGCATTGCTTCAATCCAGCAGGATTTTGTCAATGCGTCTTTATAACTCTTTGGTTCAACGGAAGAAAGGAAAGCATCGTAATAACATAATAGGGCTTCATCTTGTAGTTGATGTCGAGTGGAGACCAGTATAGAAGGATCGCCAATAACATTGTCAATCGAGTGATCTTTGGTCCATTTATTGATGTGTTCAGGTGGTTGGTTTAGTGAGTGCACATTATTTGGAATAATAATCTAAGAAGAGGATTCTTTAAAACTTGGTTCTGGAATTGGAATATCAAAAGAAGAATTATTATCCATGTGTGCAACTTTAATATCATGATTTGCTTCTTCAACGCCGAGAGGAATAACTGGAGAAGGTGTTTCTGGAGTTGTTTGTGAGGTACTTGTTAACGGTGCATCTTGATCAATTGTAGTTGAGGAAGGTATACCAGTTGAAATATCAGGTTCTGAAGCATTGACTGCAGGAACTTGAGAATCAACACAACGTGGAGGATTAAGGTACTCATCAAACATTGGCTGAAACAATGTTTCCCCATCATTCTTCGTTGGTGGGACATACGGAGTTGAAGAAGAAATGTTTTGCATGAGTCCTGAACTGATTGTTCTAGGAGTCAAAACTTGAGGCTTGGGTCCTGAACTGAATTGTTCAGAAGCCATAGCGGTCAACTTATCAAAATCAACATGAATGATTTCAATAATTAAACGGGCCCTTTTGTTGTAGATTCAGAATGCTTTCTTTGCGGGAGCGTAACCAACAAAAATTCCTATATCAGCTTTAGGTTTTAACTTACAAAGGTCTTCACTGTCATTAGTGGGATAGCAGAGAGCACCAAAGACATGAAGATAAGATAAGTCAGGTTTTCTATCATGGAGAAGTTCATATGGTTTTTTGTTGTGACATTTTCGGATTAATGATCATTTTTTAGTATAACAAGCTGTCGCGACTGCTTCTGCCCAAAGAAATAACGGAGCCTTTGAAAAGATCAACATGGTGCGAGCAGCTTCCACTAAAGTACGGTTTTGTCTTTCGACAATGCCATTTTGTTGTGGAGTGCGAGCAACTGATGTTTTATGTGAGATTCTGACTTTGTCATAGTAAGTTCTTAGTGTTACAAACAGTTGCATTCAAACGAACTTGAATCATTTTAAGAAATTTAATCACGAACTCTGGAACTTCATCCTTTGATCGTAGAAATTTTAACCCATGTAAACCGAGAATAATCATCAACGATAACCAGTATATATTTTCTCCTATTGATACTTTAAATTCTCATTGGCCCGCAAAGATCCATATGCAGCAGATAGAGTTTTTCTTGGATGGAGTCTTCAGCTTTGGGTTTGTGAGAGTGTTTCTTGCTTTTACCAAGAGCACAAGCAGAGCACAAATGATCCTTCTGATACTTTAGGTTTGAAAGTCCTCAAATGAGTGTTTCTTGCTTTTCTCTTTTTGTTTCTTTTAGATTTAGATTTAGAACACTCATTCACATCATTCACATAATCAATAAGACACATCATGATTGGCATCAAACAAACATTTGTTACAGATACCACAATTAGATTTAAACTTAGCATTTCTCACAGAATGCTTAACAAGTGCATTACTAATAGGTTTAGAAACAGAATTCGCATTTAACATAGATTGCATGATATGAGTATTACATTCAATTTTATCAACACGGTTCTTTTTATTCTTCCTAGACTTAACGCTCCTAGATTGGTCTTCTACTTTATTGGTCTTGTTGCTACTTGATGATTGCGAGATCCTATTGTTTATTTTATTGCCTGAAGCTTTTGAACCGCTAGCACCAGTAGAACATTTTACTCTTGTAGAATGCAACAAAGGTTTATTAGAGTCTTTTTTTATGTTGGAATCAATTGGTTTCTAAGTGTTGCTTGAAGATGTAAGAGGGTCAGTAAATCTAACTTTTTGTCCTTATTCAGTGGTGTGACAGCAACTAATTTCTCACTAGGTTTTGGTGAACTAGGGCATGTCTTGGAGACATAGACTAACAATTCCTGAACGTGTTTTGTATATCTACAAGCAGAGTCTAAGAGAGGTTTACTATGATCCTGTTTTCTAGCACATTCTACAAGTCCACGTAAGGTGTCATTATTTTCTATGTTCTTCTTAAGATAATCCTCATGGGCATCCCTATTATTCTTAAGTATATGAGAAATTGGTTCTATGTTAAGCTTGAACATTTTGGAGAAATAGTGAAGGCAATAGGTGTTGAAACAGCAGTATCGACAATAGATTTTCCTTTAAATTTCCTTAATTCATTTTCAATGCTGCAACAGCAAAAACCTTTTCTTGAAGTTGAGCATTTAAATCCAAATTTTCAACAGACTTTGCATTGATTTGAGCAATTAGAGAGTCAATATGTTCTTTTAATCGAACACATGTCTTTTTAATTGAGTCAAACTGGTCTTTGAAAATTGATTTCAAATGCTCTCGTTCTTTTCTTAAATTTTCATTTTCAGAAAGTAACTTTGCCACACTATTCTCCATCTCAATGTTTATTGTTTCAATCTCATCAATATCCTTCGTTACTTTTTCCACACTTTCTTTTCCACTTAAAGATTTAACCCTATACTTCAGCTTTCTTATGACCGTTTCCTTTTCTTGTGACTGAGCTTTCAATTCATTTATTTCAAATAATTGATTAAATGTAGGAGCATTTTGGTTTTCACCAGAATTATCCTTTTGAAAAATTTCTTGATTGAGTTGAGTTGCTAATTCCAAAGAAATACAATGCTTTTCTAATGTTGAATAACTTTTGACAAGTTTATCGTAAACACCTTTTTCAATCATATCTTTCTTTTTGAAAATCTCAGTCTCAAGTTCCAGACACTTTGTTAGCCTTAATTTTATACAAGTCGAACAAGAATGTTATCGGTCTTATTAGTCGTAATTAGTCTTGTTAAGTAATAGGTTATTCGGGATTAAAGGGCTAGGATTGTAATATAATATTGTCTGTGTTTTGGGCTCAAAGCCCAAGATAAGCCAAGCTCGGCCTAATATAGAAAGCCCACGAGCCTATGGTGGCCTTAGGGTATAAACAGGACCCTCTCCACACATGGAGAGGGTGTTGGTTGCCATTTCTTGTATGTGTAATCATCCACTCCTTTTTTTCTCTCTAATCTAATCTTCCATCTCTGTTTCTCTCTCTACTTTCTCTCTCTAATTTTCCATTTTTCCTTTATCTATTTTCTAGCTTATTGCTTATTTGGTATTGCTTATTGTTGTGATATGGGTTAAGTTTTGGGATAACATTTGGTATCAAGAGCCTCGGGTGGGTTTCGTGTTTTTTTTATGGTAGCTTAAGCTTATTGGATACGGTTTAATTTTTTTTGTTTTTTACTTTTGGCTTTCTGGCTAATTCTTTAAACCGAATTATTGGTTGCTTCTTATTAATTGTTGTCTTCCTATCTCAAACATTGCAATTAATTGTTGTTTCCTTATCTCAAATAGTAAACAACATTGTTCCCTGTTTCCTTGTTTCAAACAGTTTGGTTTTTGCAAATTACATATTAAAGCTTTTTTCTCTTTCTATTCACAGAGTTTTTTTTCTTTTCGCTTATCGGTTACAAACCATTCGTAGCTTATTTGCTGTTTTAAGAGCTTATTACAGCTTATTTAAAGCTTTTCATTCGTAGCTTTTTTTTAGTTAAACGGCTTAAATTCGAGCTTATTTGAGCTTCTTGAGTTAGCATATTTTAAAGCTTATTGTAGTAAACGAGCTTATTTTAAAAGCATTGTTTTGTTTGTACACGGTTTGAAAGACAAGAAGGAAACATAGATCCACTTATTTAGCTTCATTGTGCTTTGGATTTTTGTTGTTTCTGTTAAAGACAAAAGAAAGGACACCAGACTCGCAGCTTATAGCTTAACCGGATACGCAATTTTCTAGCTTGACCGGATACGCATTTTGTTATTCAACCGGATACGCAGCTCTTACTTGTGACCGGATACGCAGGTTTAACTTCAACCGGTTACGCAGGTTCAAAGTTGACCGGATACGCATTTCCTTTATCAACCGGATAAGCAGCAAGTATTTGTCAACCGGATTAGCATTCACTCATGAACCGAATTAGCAACTCAAAAGAATCAAACTATACATGTTTTTAAGTAATTTCAGGTTTTTCGGTTTCGAGTGACGGTTCATTACGAGACTTCTAACCTATACCATTGTGATCGTGATCCTTTTTCGATCAACGTGGTATACTTGTTTTTTTCCGACGATAATCATACAACTCCGCGAGCTTAAAAACACAAACGTTGTTTTTTTACAAAGTTCAAACGAAGAAGAAGAAGTAATATTTCTAGTGCATGCGTTTTTTATTTTTTATATTGTTTAAATTTAAAATTTTTCATTTTTAACCTTTTGTTTTTCATAACTTTTCACTTTAAACCCTTAGTTTTCCTATAGTTTACTATTAACCCTTACCTATAAAACAATTTCAACTTAAGACCTTAGTTTTAAAAAAATAAAAATTTTAAACCTCTACTTTCTAAATAAAATTTTATAACCAATATTCGACTTTAACCTTTCTTTTTAAAACATTTTCAATTTTAGTTTTTTTTATAATTATTCTTTTAATTTTTTTAATCATTTAGTTTTAATCATTTTCACCATTAGTCCTTATTTCAATTTTTTTTAAAATAATCGTTAATCGAGGTCAAGTTCTTTAACGTCAACAACGATTTCACAACAATTCATCATTCTTTCACGGTTTCTTCTTGATTTAGTAAAATCCCATAAAAGATCATTCTTTTCTCAGTTTAAGTCATAGAATTATAAAATCCCGTGAACTCAAACAACAACAATCACTTTACCAACTTAAGATCCGATATCCATTCACAACATCAAAATGTCAAATAACAATACCAATTTGCCAACTCAAACATCAAGTGTTCTTCACAATGACACAGTTTCTTCGTGTTCAACTTCTAAAGTTTAAAAGAAGACACAACTTTCAAGAAGTAGATGCATGAACAGTCTTAGAGAAGTCAAGTCACAATTCAAGTTTCTCACAAAAACATTACAAGATTTTGGTACCATGCCTATCTTTAAGAGAACATTCTCTCAGACTGATTGCAAGACTATTTTGACAAAAGTCATAACAACATTTGAAAATGCTTTCAATTTAGAATTCAAAGAGCGTATATAGAAGTACACAAGATTTAATGCTCAATCCTTCCAAGATGCAATGATCTGTAACATGGATTCCATTGGGAAATACATGCCTGAGATAATTCTTCATCAACAATGAACACCACAATTGTTGAAACAAAAGAAGTTGATGCAGACACAAGAAGATCATTCAAATCTAATTCTAGCATTGAATGTTGATTCATCGAAAGTTGATTTAGTTGTCATACAAAACACTTGTTCTGAGAAAGAAGACAGTAATTTAGAGACTGCATCCAGCAAATCAGTAAAAGAAAGCAGCTTGGATTCTGCAACAAAAGATGTGCATGCAATCAAATACAAGATGTCAAAAGCAAAAGAAAGATGCATGGCATATTTTTGATCTCTTCATTCACACCTTCAAGTTCTTTCTAAAGAAGACTTAAAAGGCACTCGCATCGAACATGGATTCAAACGGGCATTCATGTCACTCTTTGGTCAAGATGTTGATATCTTCACAAGTACAATGCTCCTCAACGTAGATCAACTACAAAAGCAACTTGACAAAGATGAATTTCAAGAAGATGGATCTATGGCAGCCTTTTGGGTGGTAAACAACCAGTTTCAGAAGTTCATCGATTCACAGTTTTCCTTGGATTATGATAGTCAAATGACAGACAAGTACTTTGTTGAATACACTGGAATCGAGGTTAAACACTTCAGAGATACACTACTCCAACACATGGGTAATGTTAAGAAGTCTGTTGCTAAAAGAACACGTCATCAAAGACAGTATGATAGAAGGGTGAATAAAAGACAGATGCAGACGCAAGAGAGTAAGATTGATACGGGTAATGCAGTAAATGATGATTTGGTTGTCACAGAAAGCAGTGGAACAGAATCAGAAGTGCAAGATGACAACAGCAGGTCAGGGAATGATACAGATGCTGATGATGCAGATATCAGACCCATTTATGATGAAGAGCCAATGGCTGAGGTACAATTGACTGCTGAATGTAATATCTTTGCTATAGGACAACATCATACTAAGCAACCTGAAATCATTAATGAAGGTAGGGTTGACCAGTATCCTGAACAATGTCAAGTTAAAAGTCCTATGCTTGATTCATCACCTGATAACCAGACAACTGAATACTCAAAACAATCACTCGAGTCTGAAAATATTTTACTCAAAAAGACCGTTGCCCAATTTCAAAAAGATTTTTCAAGAATGGAAGCACATTGTATTGCTCTTGAACTTAAATATCAAAATCAAGCTTTAAAATCGGGGCAACATGGTCAAATTTTGAATGAAACAAGTAATAAAGCCAAGATTAAAAAGGAAATTGATGTACTTGAAACAATGAACATCGAATTAGAACATAGTGTGGCTAAATTACGTAAGGAAAATGAGACTTTGAAAAAGCATTACAAAGATTTGTATGATTCTATTAAAATTACGAGATCTAAGACTATAGAACAGACAACTTCTTTGCTTGCTAATAATGCTGATTTAAAAGCTCAGATTCAGGAAATGGTTTTTGCAATTGCTGCTTTAAAAAATGACTTAAGGAAGTTAAAAGGAAATAGTGTAGATACTAAGTTTGCTAAAACATCAGTCTTGGAGAAACCGGTTTTACAATCACTAAGAAACCAATCAGTTGTTAGACAACCGAATGCGTTTAAATCTGAAAGGCCTCAAATGTTAAAACTACGGTTTGTCTCCCAAATTGATGTGAATAACAATTTGTCAAGACCAGTAACTCAACACTATTTGCCTAAGAGAAGAGAATCTATTTTTGCAAAACCTGATCATATGATTGCATCTAGCGAATCTAGGAATAAGTCTAAGAACATGCCAAGATTTAGTTTAAATGATATGGTTCATAATCACTATCTAGACGAAGCTAGGAAAAAGACACATAAAAGAGATAGGAACTCAACAACTAGTGTGATGCCTTCTGTTAGATTTCAAAGCACTGCTGATGGTAGCAAACCAAAACCTAGGAGCACTAATCACTCAACTAGGAGTTTGCTTGTATCTAAGAGTAGTTGCGTAATGATAACAGATGTGCCTAAAGCAGATCACTCTAAGAATTATAGTTCCTTTTCTAACTCCAAACACTTTGTTTGCTAAACTTGTCAAAAGTGTGTCTTTAATGCAAATCATGATGCTTGTATCATAAAAATCCTAAATGAAGTGAATTCACGTGCTAAGATTCAATCCTATAAGACCAGAAGCAGTAACAAACCTGTAGATCAAAAGAGTCATACTCAAAAACCTGGTAGGAAGATCTTTGCAAGCCATAGGTTTTCTCCTAATAAGACTTCCGCTGTGTATGAGAAAACATCTCCTAGATTTGATCTTAGGTGGAAACCCACAGGTAGAATTTTCAAATCTGTTGGTCTTAGGTGGATTCCTACAGGAAAGTTATTTGACTCTTGCACAAGCAAGGTTGACAGTGAACCCCACATGGTTTAAATGTAGATATCCCTAATATTTATGAATGCAAACAAACTCTGGATGTAAGTGCAGGTACATCAATCATTGTTCAGAAGAAATAAAGTCTTAATTTAAGTGCATGTACCTTATGTAATGTCAATAAGAAAAATCTCAGAGTATGGTTACTGAAAAAGCTGATATCTCAAAAACCATTGTCAAAGTGGATTCACAAATGATGATACCTAAAAATGACGTTTGAACAAAACGGTTCAAGCCTCGTACCACAATGTCAACAAAAGTTCCTTCAGTAAATATGATAGAATTGGAAAGTCTATTCGGTCATTTGTTGGACGAATATTTCAATGGAGTAAATCAAGTTGTTTCAAAGTCTTCCTCTGATACTGCTGCTGATGCATCCGTTAAACGTCAACAACAACAACCAGATTCAACTTCATCTACTTCAACTCTAGCAACAACTGTCATTGTTGATGGAAACTTCGATTTGTAAATATTTTTATTTTTTTTCTTTATTTTGATTTATAAATATTTTTGAAAAAGAAAATACAAAAATATAAAACCAACAAAAAGAAAATAGAAAAATATAAAATCTATAAAAACGAAATATAAAATCAGAAAATTTCAAAAATACCAAAAAGAATCTTCTCGACATATCTCTTGGAATCGATAACATTTACGTACCTAGAAATGTCGATTAACATTGACACAGGTGTGTAAATAAAGTTCGAGCAAGAGTTCAAATGCTTTCAAAACATGTCATTTCTAAATTTTCTTTATGACTTATGTACACATCAGTGCATAACTCAGACCCGAATGTAATAGGGGAGTGTATGTTTCAGTGCGCTTACTCTTTATATAGAAGAGAAGTCTTCTATCATGGTTTGTTTAAAAACCGTTAAACATAATTTTCAAAAAGAACTTTCAATGTCAAATTGTCTACAATATAATTTGTGGTATCTTTTCATAAAAAGTGGTATTTGTTAAAATTGTGTGTTCAACACTCCCTTCCTCAATATATTTAACAATTGGTACAATATTTCATAATTATAAGTGGTACAATTGGTAAAATGCATGCTCAACAATGTCATCGTAACAAGTGAATCAATTTCTAAGGGGGAGCTTTTAAAACAAAAGCCTTTTAATGTATTTTTGGTACATCTCATAAATGTCAATTTTATGTATCCAAAAATATTTCATGAAATTAAAATGTGGAAATTATAATGTCAATTAATAATATACATTGTTCACTAAGGCATCTCACTCCGTCTTCAACATTGTGTGGTGTCATATCATTTTTTCATTCCAATGTCAAGTTTTAATAAATCTTGGTATCCCACATATATTGTTGAAGGGGAGCAATCTGAAAAATGAATTCATGTAATATCGTGGTATAATTTTTCTCCCTGTGGAATTTTTCATGTCATAAATTTTAATCAATTGGTATTTCAAATACTAAAAGTTTTATTATTTAAAATAAGGGGAGAAAATGTGATTAAAATGTGATATAGAAGAATGTGATCTTTAAGACTCAAAGTGCAACTGATGTGTCGTTGTGTGGTGTATATTTTATTGATTCAAGTTTTAAATTTATATTTTGCCGACTAAACCAAAAACAACACTTTAACGGGCAGTGTACCCGATCGGTAGTAGTTTCGTGGTAAGTAGGGTGTCGAACACTTAAAGCGAGGTTAAATCTATCAATTTAATTAATATCTTGGTTATCTAATCTATGTTAATTCTATCCTATTCTAAACCTATGTCAGTCTTAATCCTAGTTCTAACGGGAAAAGGGGGTTTTCAGCCTGAGAGACTGGCACAGTTTGGTTGGTGACTACAATCAATTCAAGGCACTTTAACCCACGCGAGCTAATTAACAAAAGATAAAAGAGCGATCGAGCCAAATATAAGAAAACTGTATTAACCATTATTAATCCGATTAGAAAGTTGGTTTGTTTATTAAGTGTAATGATTTCTTCTCTTGAGGTGGCATATCATTCTTAAGACTTAGGCGTTACATCATCCTAAGACCTAGACACATTAATTCTGTCACAATTAAAGCATCCGCATAAAGCATCCTTATTTGCTGATTATAATCTATCTTAGAGATTAAAGCAATGGTGATCTTGTTAAACCCTAGCTCATAGAGACTTTACCCACTTACCGCTTAATGGTAGTTTATACACTAGTAGTCCACTTGTCCAACTATCCAATGGAATCAGAATGTTACTTGTTGAATTATCTAGGTCACCTGCTAGTCAACACGATCAATAAACCATTGCAAATATCCAATTAACTAGTTAAGCCTGAAGCGTATCCTAGACACAAATTTAGAAGGACAATATTTATGATCCTATGATTCTAGATGTATAAATTACTATATGGAGAGCTATCCCAGACTCTAGATCTACTTGGTCCATATCACTAGATCCAGTTGAATGATAGGTCGCATACAAAAGTGCGTAAACAAGTATAAATTGATAAACATAAGCAATCATTCAACGATAAATCAAGAAATCGAGATAAATAAATACCAAACATTCAGATCTTCATAATAATGGCTAATACCCGAAGGTATTAGCCTTCAAACGTCATAATAAATACAAGAGCAATTATTTAGCCAAGGTAAACTAATCGAGTTAACGAATGATACCAAAAACTGAACGATTACTAAAGTATATGGAATTACACGTTGTCTCCTATGGAATTGATAACGTTGCTCAACCTCTTCTGCTCTTTTTCTCCTCTGAAAATCGACTTTTATGGTTTAGGTATCGAGAATATGATTTAGCACACTTAAAACTCGTTTTTGAGCCTTCTATTTATAAGGTCTGGAAGTCGGTTCTTTACGGCCTATCCAAGGATTGGATACGGCGTATTAGGGATTTCTTAGAGTAGGGACCACGCTTGATATCTTCCAGAATATTATATTCATTCCATATTTCCAATACGGCGTATTGGTCTTCTGGATACGGCGTATTGAGCTTTATTCCTCTCGGCGTATTGAGCTTCATTCCTTTGTGGTCTTTGGTGAGTGCAGGCACGGATACGCCGTATCTTCCTTGATGGATACGGCGTATTGGTCTTCAGAATAGTAATCTTCAAAATATCTTCATTTAAGCTCCAGAATGCGTGCCTTTTGCTAACTTTCACCAATTACTCCATAATTACTGCAATTCTCAAATATAAACGATTAAGTAACAATTCTTTGCAATAACTATACAAAATGGGTTAATAACATGGGATAAATGATGCTATAAAATAGACGTTATTTGATGTCATCAAATATCCCCCCACTTGAATCCTACTTGTCCTCAAGTAGCCTTTAGAAGTTTATAAAAATGTATCCCTAAGGATATTTTCCGTTAAAGCATTTATTTGATCTATTACAAGTACACAACCAAACACCTCACGAAATAGGAAGATGAAAACACTCAAATCACTCAACTAATCTATGTGGTAACATGTAACTAATTCGCTCAATTGCTCGGTCGTGACGAGTATTCTATCATAAGCTTGGCAAGGATACACATCTCCATCACTAAAGCCAAGGAGTAACAAGTTTATAAAGGTAAATATGGGTTTTTGTATGGAAAGGCTTACGGTTGATCATTCTACAATCTTTCACCAGAAGTACCACTCCAACAAGGCAGCTGAAGCACACATACATGGCCGTAACGACGGAATAGACATGTGTGTTCGATCACATCCTCATTCGAATTTAACCAACAGTTAGGATGAATAATGATATAGGGTAGGAACCTTCTAACTTTCACCAAAAGTATTAAACCAACGAGGCAGCTAAGACATGCATACATGGCCATAATGACGGAATAGACATGCACGCTCAAACAAGTCCTCATTCGCGTAAAACTAGCGGCTAATCATTAGGCGAGAGGGAAGTAAATTGTTGTTAAATAAAAATCAAGAAACAAATAGATTAAGACTAAGATACAAGTCGCTAGACACTTTTTCCCGACCGTTAACATGATAAAGACACGACTAATTACAATGTCTTGATCATTGATCAAAAACAACAACCTAAGTTGGCGTTCCCATAACGGTCAACTTCCCAATCATCCCAAAGTTTTACATACTCTACAAGGCAAGTTGCGATATCTTCTACTTTATACAATACTCTACATCGTTGATTTTTTAGACGTGTCAACGAATAATCGATCCTTCGTGTAATTCCTTCAGTAGTTGCGAAACGATTATCTTCAAACTTTCTTTCTCTCTCTCTCTTTGTTGAATTTATTCTCATTTTTTTGATTTTTTTCCAAACTTTACTTCAAATCTCGGTGTAGTTTCACCATCTTCACGATCATAATAATTATGGATAATTCCTTTGTTAGGTCTTCGTTCTTCGGATTCACCATTAATTGTGACGGCAGTAAAATCACATGTGTTTTGACTACTAATATACATTCCCATTTGCAATGTCCAAATTTCCAACCACACAAACTTTGCACTTTAGGCAACTAGTAACTGTAAATTAAACTTAATCTAACAGGGTAGGTTAAGGTTTAAGGGTGTAACAAAACAAATAGTTGGTGTAATTCCTAAAGGATTGGCTCTATGGGTTTTTCTAATGGATCTTCACTTTAAAGATGAGAGTAGAAAAGGGTTTAAACAGGAGGTTAACTAACCGATGTAGTTAGTTAATAAGCAACATGTAAAGGCGATTTGGGTGTAATCCTAAAATTTACCAATTTAAACGAGTTACTCTAATTAAATCAATAATACTCATTATTGTGGTCTCGAGTGATATACCAAGCAAAGTTCTAAAGTCTACAACATCACCGACACACTCATATTTTGTGGAATTTGGGTAAACATTTAGAAACGGATAGGTTAAATCCTCACAATATCTAATAAGGGTTATTGTGTGCGGGTTATGTAACATGTAATTTCACAAAATTATGCTTGAAATTTTTTTAAATTTGAGCATGATTTAAGCATTTTAGTATGAAAATTAGGACAAGTATACATTCTAATTCCATCCCCCCACTTGAATTATACAACGTCCTCGTTGTATATATAAAACATTAAATACAGGAATTTAAAAATAATTAGAATGAGAAACTCCCCTGATATTTGCTCGGTAGATTCTCCATGTTGAGTTTAATTGAGTAAGATTTCGTGTTAAACAACCGCCTTGAAGTTTCAAGACTCCAACACTTCAAGATCTCCAGATTTGTAAATTCTCCACCAATATTCGTCGATATTTCTTTGCTTCCAAGGTCATGTATAAATTCTCAGAAAAAAATGCAATTCTATCTCCGCGTATTCGTTTGGTTAGACTTGAAATAAATACCTAAATCTGTACAAGAAGTCGATACGCCGTATCCATACCCCAGGATACGCCATATTGATACATGTGTTGAATACGTTGTATTCGTTTAACGAATATGCCGTATCGACTGTGCTGAAAAATAAAGACTGGATAACATCCAGAAGGTCAATACGCCGTATCCATGGGGTTTGGATATGCCGTATAGACAGTCTGGGAAGACATACTCGATAAAAATTGAAAATACATTCCGGGTTGTCTCCCGACAAGCACTTTTGTTTACAGAAAAGTCTTTAAGTTTGACTTGCACTAATTTACTCCTATCTTTATAAAACTATTTGGGGTCGAACGGGATGCCATATGGCACATACAAATTCTTGATTAGGAAAATGAATGACATCCCTTTGTTAAGATGACTCCAAGCCATGATATTAACATTTAATTTCTTGATAAAAGTTCCAGCTTTGAAAAATCTATTAATTGTATCATGACTTGTTTCCAAAAGCTTATTTGACCCATGTGCATAGGCACTATCATCGGTATTTATTACATCAGGTAACAGTTTGACAGATAAATCCCCCAAAGAGTGTTCAATATCGACTTTATCATCATCATTGTCCTTATCCGATTTTGAATCAATGGGATAAATTACGTTAAAAGGAAATAGATCATTAAAGTTTAAAATGTTTTGTTCCTCTTCATCATATTTGGACAATGATGTTTCATCATTTAAATTAAATTCATCGATATGTTGAGGGCTTAAAATCGGTTCAGTTAATAAATCTGATTTAGACGTTTGAGCATCATTGTAAACAATGGCTGGAAATTCATTCTCAAAATCATTAAAGAAGTCTAAGTCATCAATATAACTAGAAGTAGGCATAGGAGGCGGAAAGGAAGGTATACTGGCTTTTTCATTATCGTTTTCCGAATCCGTTTTCAAATTGTTGACATGAATCATTTTATAAGAAAACGAGTTTATGTCATAAATTATTATGTAATCCTCATCGTCGGATTCGTCAAACAATATTCTAAAGTCAATCTTATCGTTTACAAGAGTACTTACTTGAGATTTTCACGGAAGTATATCCTTAGGTGCAAAGGCATCGTCAATGACAATAGCTAGGAATTCAGCTTCCATAGATCTATGGTTGTAAAGATCGTCATTAACCCTGATCTTTCCATATATAGCAGTTTGCCAGTTAAACACCCGACCATGCCTACGAGCTTTTTCTTCTTCAAGCTTGATATATTCTTCCATAGTCATTTTGGGATCACCCATCCTGAAATAAACTTGCTAGAAAGGTAGTTAAATTACCAATACGTCATATTTAGAGGAGTGAATACGTCGTATCATACAAACACAATAAACAAGAATAACAGTAACTCTAAACTACACCACTCCTAAGGGTTAGATCTAATCTAATGTTAAAAACCAAAATATCAAATAAAAATCAAGTAAATTTTCACTCCTCGGTAACGGCGCCAAAAACTTAATGTGTCGTTGTGTGGTGTATATTTTATTGATTCAAGTTTTAAATTTATATTTTGCCGACTAAACCAAAAACAACACTTTAACGGGCAGTGTACCTGATTGGTAGTAGTTTCGTGGTAAGTAGGGTGTCGAACACTTGAAGCGAGGTTAAATCTATCAATTTAATTAATATCTTGGTTATCTAATCTATGTTAATTCTATCCTATTTTAAACCTATGACAGTCTTAATCCTAATTCTAATGGGAAAATGGGGTTTTCAGCCTGAGAGACTGGCACGGTTTGGTTGGTGACTACAATCAATTGAAGGCACTTTAACCCACGCGAGCTAATTAACAAAAGATAAAAGAGCAGTCGAGCCAAATATACGAAAACTGTATTAACCATTATTAATCCGATTAGAAAGTTGGTTTGTGATTTAATTTAGTGCAATAATTCTTCTCTCGAGCGGTATATCATTCTTAAGAACTTAGGCGTTACATCATCCTAAGACCAAACACATTAATTCTGTCACAAATTAAAGCATACCGCATAAAGCAATCCTTAAATGCTTATTATAAACCTATCTTATGGATTAAAGCAATGTGACTTGATAAACCCAAACTCATGATACAATTACACCCCACTTACCGCTTATTGGCATTTTTGATTTATACACTAGTAGTCCACTTGTCCAACTATCCAATGGAATCAGAACGTTATTTGTTGAATTATCTAGGTTCACCTTCTAGTCAACACGATCAATAAACCATTGGCAATATCCAATTAACTAGTTAAGCCCGAAGCGTATCCTAGACACAGATTTAGAAGGACAATATTTGTGATCCTATGATTCTAGATGTATAAATTACTATATGGAGAGCTATCCCAGACTCTAGATTTACTTGGTCCGTATCACTAGATCCAGTTGAATGATAGGTCGCATACAAAAGCGCGTAAACAAGTATAAATTGATAAACATAAACAAGCATTCAACGATAAATCAAGAAATCGAGATAAACAAATACCAAACATTCAGATCTTCATAATAATGGCTAATACCCGAAGGTATTAGCCTTCAAACGTCATAATAAATACAAAAGCAATTATTTAGCCAAGGTAAACTAACCGAGTTAACGAATGATACCAAAAACTAAACGATTACTAAAGTATATGGAATTATACGTTGTCTCCTATGGAATTGATAACGTTGCTCGACCTCTTCTGCTCTTTTTCTCTTATGAAAATCGAATTTTATGGTTTAGGTATCGAGAATATGATTTAGCACACTTAAAACTCGTTTTTGAGCCTTCTATTTATAAGGTCTGGAAGTCGGTTCGATACGGCGTATCCAAGGATTGGATACGGCATATTGGGGATTTCTTGGAGTAGGGACCACGCTTGATATCTTCCAGAATATTATATTTATTCCTTATTTCTAATACGACGTATTGGTCTTCTGGATATGGCCTATTAAGCTTTATTCCTATGTGGTCTTTGGTGAGTGCAGGCACGGATACGCCGTATCTTCCTTGATGGATACGGCGTATTGGTCTTCAGAATAGTAATCTTCAAAATATCTTCATTTAAGCTCCAAAATGCGCGCCTTTTGCTAACTTTCACCAATTACTCCATAATTACTGTAGTTCTTAAATATAAATGATTAAGTAACAATTCTTTGCAATAACTATACAAAATGGGTTAATAACATGGGATAAATGATGCTATAAAATAGACGTTATTTGATGTCATCAACAACTCTTTCCTTCATGTGCAAAACAATTTCGAATCTCGGTGCACATGTGTAGGGGGAGTATTTCAAAATGTCAGAAAAAGGTTTTTATGGTTCGATCTCTATACCCAACAACCAATTAATCTCACGACGTCAATGAAGTCATAAGGTGGTTAAGGTTAGGTATAAGTCCTATGATCCAACCAGAACCGGAGGGATCTACTCAAGGACAATCCATAGTTAGAAATAGCAGTCCTTAGGTATGATTGGAGAAGAATGAGTATAAGGGAATAAGGCCGACTAAGATTGAGCTAACACTGGAACAATCACAACAAGATGTTAGTAATGACGTCTTGGTAAGCATTGAAGGGGTTGAAGAATGAAAAAGAAAAGTATGGATAAAGGGTGAAAACAAAGCAGCCCTCCACACAACTTAGGCAGAAACTGGGTCAATACATAATCTATCAAAATCACAATGATGATTGTTGATATTGAAGAAAGCCGTCATGGACCCAGTGATGCAATGCACAACCCTCCCCAGCCATTCAAGTTTCTCTTAACAGAAACTTATCTCATTTGTCACGGAGATACACATGACTTCTATTAACTTTCTCACTCCGAGTTAGTTGATATTGAATATGTGGCAGTCTGCTCCAGCCTCCGAGTACTAAAACCAAAATGCACTAATCGAGTCTAGAGCCAGAAGAGATCAAATTATAAATCTCATTAGGACACAATGTCAAAATACACTTGTTGAACACCATAAAGTTCACAAGCTGTAACAAAGAGTCCTACGCATTATCCTTGAGATCTTGCCAGAACATCCGAGTGATACTTAAGTATTCACAGTGAAGATGGAAATCCTGCTTGAGCCAACATCAAACAAGCTCTTGTTAGGTGACATGCAAGATTCTACATGAATCAAGCTTGTGATAACTGGATATCAATTTGGTCCAGTGTATGAGTTGACGACTTAATCAGAAAGATAGTAACTATTGCTTTGAGACGCTTTGGTAACGAGAACGACTAGTACAGCTGTGAAACCCTGTCAAGAAGATTCATATGAATTCTATCTGATCACAGGCATTATTTATACTGATTAATAGGGAACCGTGGTTATTGTAACCGTATTCGACGAAGTGACAAAGACACTTTCGTCCATATCTGTTGTTTATCACTAACCTTTTAAATGCAGATTCAATCGTCGGTGTTGCAACCATGTACCAGCGAAGTCAGATTCATTACCACATACTCATACTCGAGCTCTAAAAGTCAATCATTTAGCATCAAGATTGTTGATCCTAAACTTCCTCAAAGATCTTCAAAGTCAAATCAAGAATCGCATTTTGGGGAGATTGTTAGCCTTATGTTCATATAAGTCAAACAAGAATGCAATAAGTATTAGTATGTCGGTCAAGAGCACAAGTTGATCAAGAAATTCAAATCAAGATGATTCAAGTCAAAGAGATGATGCAAGATGAAAGATCTCAAGAAATCAAAGTCAAAAGATGAAGGCTCAAGATCAAGATCACATATACGACACCGAAAGAATGTTATCGGTTGTCTTAAGCATGAATGAACAAAGCCATTACAAACAAGAAAAGACAAAGACAAGACCAAAGAAGGCAAAAGCTCAAATGTCATATCTTTAACATTGGGAAAGATAAAGTCAAATCATGATAACCTCCATCAAGAACGTCAACGTTGGGGAGATCAAAGAAGACCTCAACATTGGGGGAGATTGTTAGCCTTAATTTTATACAAGTCGAACAAGAATGTTATCGGTCTTATTAGTCGTAATTAGTCTTGTTAAGTAATAGGCTAGTCGGGATTAACGGGCTTGGATTGTAATCTAATATTGTCCGTGTTTCGGGCTCAAAGCCCAAGATAAGCCAAGCCCGACCCAAGATAGAAAGCCCACGAGCCCATGGTGGCCTTAGGGTATAAATAGGACCCTCTCCACACATGGAGAGGGTGTTGGTTGCCATTTCTTATATGTGTAATCATTCACTCCTTTTTTCTCTCTAATCTAATCTTCCATCTTTGTTTCTCTCTCTAATTTTCCATTTTTCCTTTATCTCTTTTCTAGCTTATTGCTTATTTGGTATTGCTTATTGTTGTGATATGGGTTAAGTTTTGGGAAAACACACTTATTGCATTCATCCACACATGATTTAGACATATCAATAATATCAACAGAATTCACCGCAATATGCACAATTTCCTAAGACATGATTTGGTTCAAGAGTTGATCATTATCAATACGAAGTTGTTTGATTTGAATTTCAAGATCGTTTTTGTCTATAGAACACTGATCAACATCAGCTTCCATTTGGTTAAAAACATTTTGAACTTCAGTAATTTCATCTAGAAGAGTTTTATTAAATGCATTAAATGTGTCTTTTAAAACTTTTATAAATGGAATTATTTTAGTTAGAAAACAAGCTTTTGTATGTTCAAAACCTCACGCACCTACTGTAATAGCATCAGATGTGGTTCTCTTTTTCACCACCTTGTCAAAACTGGCAAGATGATATTTTAGCTTTTTAAGACTTTCATTTACCAAACTTACCTTAGGAAGTTCACTAGGAGCTTCAATTCTAACAGGTGTATGTGATTCAACAGAGGTGTCAAAAGTATGGTTTGAATGTTTTAACCAGAAAGCTTGTTCTGCAGACAATTCTTTTTGAGTAAGAAAATGTTTACCAAAATCTTCTTTTATGTTATTCAACTTTGAATAATCAATTGGAGAAATATTAATTTTATGCTTTATGGAAATTGGATCATTTTGTTTATCAAGCATCTTTGATCGACTCTCTTCTTCCAATATCAATGTCTCTTCATCATCAATTACAAAAATCAAATCATGTTTCTATAATGTTGGTTGAATCTACTGAGCTTTTTTAAGATAGAACGTATTTTGATAACCAAGAGCTTGTTTATGAGTGTCATCGTAAAAAACTTATGGTTTCGTTAGCATATGCATTGCTTGCATAGATTGATACATCTTACAAATAATGTTTTCTAGTTCTTTATTTTGTTTTTCCAAAACAATTTCTTTGTCAATGTATTTAGATTCTTTTTCTTTAGATTCTGTTTTGAAAACAGTTAATGTTTTTGATAAAGATTCTTTTTCTTTGATTTGATTAGAAAGAGTTTGTTTAAGTGTATCGATCTCCTGCTGAAAAGCCGCAAGCTTTGCATTTTTATTCCGAATTAGGTCATCCATTTGAGAATCTATTAATATTTAACGTTTCTTCAAATCTACATTTTTTCTTTGTTAAAAAATGGCGACACGTTCTTTGTATCTCTCAAGCTCAGCGGTTAAGGATTCATTTACCATTTTATTTGTCTAATTTTCCTTATCTAAATTAGCTACTTGGTCAGTCATTTCTTCAACCAAAGATAGAACCAATAAATCATTTGGTGCAGAAGAGTTAGTATCCTGAATACTTGCATCTTGTAATTCTTGCAGATATTGAGAGTAAGGAATGATATTGCTATCACTGTTTATCTCATTATCCGAAAAATCAACAATATGTGTTTGTTTAAAATACGGCTTGCACATCCTGATTAATCATATCGTTCGGATAAGTATCAGAATATGGTACCTCAGAGAGGACTTATGAATCACAGCTTGAAAGATTTCCATTAGAACCGCTTTAGTGGAGGATATATCATCACAATCCGAGTCATAGGCATCCAAATCTTTAGTCTGGAAGGCTGAATTCTGATGGATTGTCTGCTGAGAAACTGGAGCTTCTTCTATTCTAAGTTCTGCTATGAATGCAAGTTGCTCTTCATCTAATGTCTGACCAGCTTCTTGTGCTTTGACTAACATTAACTTCCCCTTAAACCATGCAGAATTTCTTGGCCTTTTTAGCTAAGTGCACTGTCTCACCATATGCTATTCCCATTGACAGTTATAACACTTCACAACCCTTGGTTGACCAGCTGCAAAATTTCCTCTTGAGGTTGTAGCAATTCCTTTGTTTCTAATGCTAGCAAAGCTATGAGTTTGTCTTCCTTGAACTTGTTGAACTATGACTCTACCATCTTGAATGGTTGCTTGGTTTCTAGGATTTGACGACGTTCTGAGCTGATTGTTTGATGGTGGAAATCTTGATACCATAACAAATAGGAATGCCATTGCTTTGTTAATGTAGTCAATCAGATCTTCTCCTTGTTGAAATATAGGAACATCAAGACCAGAGTCCAATTGGGGAAATTTAGTTTGAGATTGTTGTGTCACAGACGAAGATATGTATGGTTGTGGAGAAACTGATTGTTATAGTGGATTTACGGGAGTGTAATGGTGTTAATGATGAGTAGGTGCTGCATAAACTGGTGTGAATTGTTAATGGAGTAGATGCATTAATGGAACTGAATGTTGTGGAGACTAAGAGGGATTGTATAGAGTTTGAGAATTGGCTACCAATGCAAGAGGATCTGGATATTATTCATGCATGGTACGAACTTCATTAGCATGTCGTTCATGTTGACTGAGGTATGCATACAACTGATCATAGTTGGTAGTATATAGACTCTTTTCTAAATTCACATCAGTGACAAACTTGCTCCATTCCAGTGGAAGAGCATTCAGAAACTTGGTATTAACTTGAACTTGCTGCATTGTCATTCTAATAGTATGCATGTCATTGATCAACTGAGAGAATCTCTAGTAATACTCATACAATGTTTCACCCTAAACGGAAGCAAACTTATCAAACAAGTTGTACAATTTGCATTTACGTTCTTGATATGATAATTCAGTACCTTTCATTAGTAGCTTAACTCTATCCCAAATATCCTTTACCAACTCTTGATGGTTGACAAGTACATACACATCGGGTGAAAGACCATGAAGAATGATATTAGTTGCTTGAACATCACAGTTATCTTGAAGTTGTTGTGCTTCAGTAAGTTCAGAGTATTTCTTAGGTCGAGTCTGTCTATCTTCTTCGATAGTTGGGTAGACCAGGGGACCATTATCAATTGAATCAAGCATCATCCTACCATTTTTCTTCCCTTTGATGAATAGTCATATACGGCTCGCCCATGAATCGTAAATTAATTTCTCAAGCATTAGAGGGCGTTTCTCAGCTACAGCAACAATTATGTGTTCTACTAAAGTAGTCATTTTTAAATGTTGTGTAAAAAGATAATTACTTTTTTTATCGTTCAGTGATTAGAGGTTGTTGTGTTAAAGTGAGGTATGTTTAAGTGAATGAGTCTTGAGATTACACGGGATTTTATAATTCTTGATAAAAACCGAGAAAATAAGTTAATATTTCACGAGATTTTACAAATCAAAGAAAAACCGTATAATTCACCTAATGAAAATGGTATGATTCACCCTAGAGAAATGTATAATTCACCCAAGAAAAATGGTATACTTCTCCCAAGCAAACAGGTATACTTCTCCCAAGTAAAGTGGTATACTTCTCCCAAACAAATGGTGTACTTCTCCTAAGCAAATGGCATACTTCTCCCAAGTAAATGGTATACTTCTCCCAAGCAAATGGTATACTTCTCCCAAGCAAATGGTATACTTCTCCCAAGCAAATAGTATACTTCTCATGAGCAAATGGTGTACTTCTCTTAAGCAAAGTATATAAATCGCCCAATTACAAAATATGTATAATTCGCCTAATAGACAGGTATAATTCGCCTAAGGATTACACAAGTATAATTCATGTAAGTAAAAGATAGTATAATTCGCCTGAGCAAAAAACGTATAATTCGCCTAAGCAACAACGTATAATTCGCCTAAGCAAATACATATAATTCGCCTATGCAAAAACCGTATACTTCGCCTGTATAATTCGTCTGGTGCACGTATAATTCGCCTGAGAGAACCGTATAATTCTCCTAGAAGGAATTCAAAACTCAACTTTTTCAAAACACTTAAAGACTTACTTTTTGATGTTTTTACTCGATTTTTCTTGTACAACTTACTATTCTAAGACTAGAAGAACCTTAAAAACATAAACTTTAAGGTTTTTAACACAAAAAAATTTAAATCAAGATTCTTTGTACAAAACACTATTCGAACAAAAAAACCTCAAAAAAGAACAAGTTTTTGATGTTTTTCCAAGGTGTTTCTTGTACAACTAGCCTATACTAAGTGTAAAAATGAAAGCATTATGGTTTTTGAATACCCAAAAGATGATAACCTTTTGTGTGGTTCGTTACCAATACTCGAACCAAAGAAAAAACTAAACAAAAACGCACACTAAACCTATCTAATCACCCTATGGCTCTTGATACCAATTGTAGAATATCTTAAACACACACCTAGATGACTAGAAGGAAAGGGTTTTAGAGAGACAAAGAGATGGATGGTTTCTAATGAGAGAAAGAAAGGAACATATGAATTATTAGAAAAACCAACACCCTCTCTATGTGTGGAGAGTGTACTTATACAAGCTATAGTGGCCGGTTGGGCCTTTGCATCCGTGGGCTTTCCATGGGCTTTGGTCTAACTAGCTTACTAAGTTTCCAAATATTATGCTACGAGCTATCTAATGATATATTGGCAGTGACCGATACTTTTCATATTTCTAATAATCTCCCCCAAAGGGAGGTCACTCCAATTTACAAAAACTTAAACTAGCAAACTATGTACTACTTTTTCGAACTTACAAGTTAGTCAACTGATCCTATCAGCGGGTCTATATAAGTTCGCTTATGAACTTGATAATCTGTCAAGTTTACTTGTTCAAAGAGTAACCTTACATTGTCATTCAACTAGTGTGATCCATAACACTTTGTAATGCTTTGATTTATATCAATATAGCATTACATGATTGAAAAGTTATACCTTGTGTTATTTGTTTTCATTAGTGTTGCATAATTTCATATAGTCGTGTTAATTTGGACTTTTATTTATTTATGCCACGAGTGTTTGTGATGATATTGATGAACCTGATGCCATAGTCGATGATAATGCAAAGGTTTGTTTAGCTTAACAAAAAATTAATATGATTTGTATTGTTAAACAATAACCGCATTAATTTATTTAGCCCATGAGTGTTTGTGATGATATTGATAAACCTGATGCCGCAGCCGATCATAATGTAAAGGAAGAACCTTCAGACATAGTCGGTCGCATTATTATAAAATATTTTGCATCAATCGCATTATTATAAAACCATTTAATAACAGAACTTGGTTATAAAGGAAGAACCTTCAGACACAGCTAACGATGTTGAACATATGGATGTCGACGAGCCTTCAAAGGTATGTCTAAAGAAGGAGGTCAACGTCTCAATTGCATGTTCTTCTGCTGCCGATGAGGTTTCAAAGGTTTGTTTACAATAATGAACAAATGATTTTGTTGTAGACACACCTTTGTTTATATAAGTGTTTAATCAGCGACTTTGATCATGTTGATGAAGGATGCACATGACGATGTTTTGAAAATGCCAGTTGATAACAGAGACGTGTTGATGAATGATGCACATGACACTATCATTCATGCAGACGCTCCTAATCATGAGATACATATAACGTTACGGGGCGATCAGGTAATTATTACTTATGAACTGGTGCTGTATTTTTTGATTGATTATTCTTGTAAACTTAGTCCTACCTTTTTAACATATTAATGTCCGATATGTACACGTTTTCAGGAGGATGTTTAAGCATCGGAGAATACCGTAAAGGCGAAGGTGAGTTCCGAACCAAAGGCTGAGAATATGAATACATATGAAATTATTTGCAAATACAAAGAAAGAAGTTGTGCAAGCATAAAAGAGCACCATATACGACCATTAAAAGGCGTTCAAAGAGACACATTAAGGAGGTGGTGTCAACGGGTGATAATAGAGAGGTTGTGAACGAAACCCAACTCCTAGATTCACATGAGGTACATGGTTTATAATATGTGACAAGATGTTTAGTAGTTTTCAGTTTGTTGACACTATAGACGGATTGTTTAGGATGTTAAAATACCACACGCTTCGAAGAGAAACAAGACGCAATAGGGAACTCTTTTACAAGACTACCCGCTTATTATTGGAATGGATGGGAAGGAAATCCAACTTGAACCTTGGTCTGAGGTATATGTCTTATATTGTTTTTCATCATTTTTTTAGTTTGTTGACATTATGTACGGATTGTTTAGAATGTTACAAAACCACGCACTTTAAAGAGAAACAAGAAGTAGAAGGGATTCTCTTACAAGACTACCCACCTGTTATTGGAAAGGATAGGAAGGATATCCAACTTATACCTTAACCAAGTTATATGTTTTATATTTTATAACATGTTAATTTGATTCTAATTCATTGATAATATCAAATTCTTTTCCAGGATCTTACAGGAGCATCAGGAGCGACCAAGAAAAGAATTCAAGTTCTTAAAGAAGATTTGGATTTCTTGAATCAAGGCCATAATCCAAAGCATTTTTTTCCTTGTGGGACTGGCTATGCAATTGACAAATGTTTTTGGCAATGTTTAGTAGAAAAAGATACTAATAGGAAAGGTAGTTAACTAATGAGGTAAGTAATTACTTAAATAGTTCAGAATCTGAACCACTTTCATAAAAAGGTTTGCGAGTGCATCATTTTCCTAGGTTTTACTAATCACAAATTTTGAGTCATAATGGTCTGTTGATCGTTAATTTTCAAAAGGACCCTTTCACTAAATGTCTTTATACGTAGTTCATTTGAGCACTTTAAGTGCACGTTAGGTAATTTTTTGTCATTAGTTTGATTCAATATCTCCTTGTGTTATTTGATTGACAATTTTTTATCAAGACCGAGATATTCTCATTCATAGAGGACCGAGATATGTCGTTGGTTTATACACGACCGAGATATGTCTCTAAAATTCAGTGCTTGAGATAATCTTAGTTCACCGTGTACAAAGATATTCTCATTCATAGAGGACTGAGATATGTCGTTGGTTTATAAACAACCGTGATATGTCTCTAGACTCTAGTACTTGAGATAATCTTAGTTAACATGGATCCAAGATAATGTTGTTCAAAACCACCAAGGTAATAGATAAACAAATAAATTAATCACGCTGAAAATGTCTTATAGTAATTGTCACATGTGTGTTAATCTTGTGTGTAATTAGTATAAGTGCATGTTAGGTAGTTTTATGTCATTAGTTTTATCCGATATCTCTTGGTGTTAGTTGACTATCAATTTTGGATCACGACCAGAAATTCTCGTTCATAAAGGTCTAAGACATGTCATTGGTTTATACATGACCGAGATATGTCTCTAGATTCTAGTGCTTGAGATAGTTTTAGTTAACTATGTGCCGAGATATTCTTGTTCATAAAGAACCAAGATATGTCATTGGTTTATACATGACCGTGATATGTCTCTAAACTCTAGTACTTGAGATAACCTTAGTTAACCAAGATCTGAGATAATGTTGTTCAAAACCACCAAGGTAATAGATATACAAATAAAATAACCACGCTAAAAATGTCTTATAGTAATTCTTACGTGTGTGTTAATCTTGTGTGTAATTAGTATAAGTCCACGTTAGGCAAATTTGTATACTTAGTTTGATCCAATATCTCTTCGTGTTAGTTGACTGAAAATTTTAGATCATGACCAAGATAGTCTCGTTCATTGAGGACCAAGAGATATCTTTGGTCTATACAAGACTGAGATATGTCTTTAGAGTCTAGTGCTTGAGATAATCTTAGTTAACTATGTACTGAGATATTCTATTTCATAGAGGATCAAGACATGTCGTTGGTTTATAAACGACCATGATATGTCTTCTAGACTCTATTACGTGAGATAATCTTAGTTAACCAAGATCCGATATAATGTGGTTTAAAACCACCAAGGTAATAGATAAACAAATAAAATAACCACGCTGAAAATGTATTATATTAATTGTTACATGTGTGTTAATCTTATGTGTAATAAAAAACACTACTTTCTACTATATGAGGTAGTCGAGCTATGGATCCAGTTGATGTGGCATTTCAGGCAGGAGAAGCCGACTAATCTATTGTAACTCATATTTTTGCCCACTGCTTGAGCGGAATGACCTCAGGAACTATATTTTCAATGATAGAACATACCCCGTAGGGTGGGGCGGCGTAGATAAGGTACATATTTAAAATCAAGCTATTATTGTTTCTTACTTTTCGCAGGTCATGATGGTTTAGTTTTTCGACATCCTAATTTATTATGGGTTTATGCTAACAAATATTTTTTGTTTAATGTAGGTTTAAATTCCTCTAAACATATCAGACCTCCACTGGTGCCTTGCCAAGTTTAAAATTAGGATGGGTGTCATCGCCTTTTATGATACACTCAATGGTCTAAAACCTTGGGAGGAAGAAAAGTGTTAGTGGTGTCTCGGTTTTCAAGAAATGTTAAGTGAACAATTGCTACGAGGCATGTCAAAGCATGGTGCCTTCAAGAAAAGAGGACATAGATCCCAAGCACTATACCATCACCTTTAATTTTTCATAGTACACCAAAACAGGGTGGTTTATACAGCGATTTTGGTGTCTAGTTGTGCATTATGTTGTACATGATTGCTTACAGACGAAGCATGGATGCCCCCTTGTCCAGGTCACACATCTTTGGCCTATCAGGAACACATGACAAGATATTTTAGGAAATACGAGATTCCATGTTGATGGATAGTGGAAATCCTTGCTGCAAGTTATAGTTCAAACATTTCTTGTATGCATGTAGGACATAAAACCTTTTGTTGTTGCCTAGTAGTTATTAGCTTTGGCATGTCGTTAATTTCTGGTTACTTTTTTTGGGACAACATGTTTGTTGTTTCCATGCTTCTGGTTGGATTCAGGTTTGGGGCAATCCGACATGGACTACGTACATGATGTACTCCTGTCGGACCTCGTGTTGAAGCATGTTGTGCCTTGTAGCTTTAGGTATTTTGTTAATATTTATTAGTGTATCGGGTGAGCATGTTTGTTTTTTCCATGCTTCGGCTTAGATTCAGGCATGGGTCAACCCGATATGGACTGCGTATATGACGTACTCCTACCAGACCCCGCATTGAAGCATTTTGTGCCTTGTAGCTGTAGATGTTTGTGTAATATATAGCTTTTTGGAACAACATTGTAATCTTTTGTATGTTGTTCCTTAAATCTTAATGTATAGCGTTAGTCTAATGTTTTATAAAGTGTGGGTACAAAGTCTGGTTTCTGTTGGTTATGGTACACTAATTTGTTTGTTGGCTTTGACTCTTAAAAGTTAAATGATTCATTCATGTCACATATACTGATAAGTTTGCTCGACTTTTGTTTTCATCAGTGTGCCACTTTTTGTTGCTTTTATTTTTCTTTTACTAGTGTAATAAATTTTACACAAGTAACTATTCAAGTTGGTTGTGTGCGGTTACCCGCGGCAAGGTCACGGTTAAACATTTTAGACGTGTAATGGACTTTAATGTATGAACAATAACGTGTTCTAGAACCTAAAATGTCATTTTAGTAAAATTAAATAACATTGAATAGATTAACTTCTATAATTATTTTAATATTTAGTTAACAACCTGCATGTATATTATACACCGTTGGGTTCAGTTAACCGCAAATACCTAAAAATAAAAACTAAAACTGAACCGTGATAATTGGGTTTTTCGGTTTTTATTTTGGTTTCTTCTTTTTTGGGTTTTTTTGTTTCGGATAGAGCGATTCGGCTTGATTTGTCAGTTTCTCAGGATTTTTTGAGCACCCCTACTTTTTTTAGCTTGAACACCCCTACTTGTTACTCATTTAATTGCTTTTAAGGGATAAATACATTTTTTAATAATCACCTTCCCCTCTGGTCCCCCCTATTTAACCCTAGATTGAATTTTCATTCTTCATTTCGTTGTCTGTTTATAACACATGCGATCCATTTGTTAATTTTCAAACGATTTTCACAATGGTTCAATAAATGCAATATTGGTATGTTCGTGAGGAAGATTCTAACTTGGATCCATAAATAGCCCATTGTCAGTATTGTTTAATTTAGGGCTTTTTGTGTTTGGATCATAAGCTAACGATTTGTTTACTTTTACTTGCAGCTAGTTAGCATGAGTTGTTTTCGTTGACTATACAACCTGAAGGGATGTTCTCTCTCAAACCTGGTAGAGCTATATCGGTAGAAAGGTAAAACATATTGTTTTTTTTTAAGGTTAAGGATTTTAGTATTCATATTCTCAATGATATAGTGAAAGAGTTAGGGTATTCTGACAAAGCTTTATTATATTACTACTATCTGAGACCTACATTTGACCTATATAATAGTTTTTTTCCACTTAGTTGTGAAGCTGATGTTCGTTCTTTGATGCAACTTGTCAATAATAAGAAGGTCAACAATGCTTATATTGAACATGGACTAACTAATATAGATAAGTGATGTGTTTCAAAAGCTTTAAATTTATAAGACTGAAAATACCGGACAATTATATGGAAACACACGGGTAAAAGTATAACCCACGTATGCAGTATAATCTTTTTAGGTAAGACCAGGTCGTCCACAGGGATTAGAGTAGTGTTCGAATAATCAGAAAGAAAAGAGACTTTAACAATTTTGAAAATAACTTTAGTTTTATCAATGATAATAAAGATGATTACTCAGATAGTTGAGAATAATTTATAAGTGTTGGAAATGATTTGACCTCAAAGATGGGACTTTAATTTATAAAAATGATTTCTCATCAAAAAACGTTTTTACGAATTAACGTGATTAACTTAAGACTTATATTTAGTTAACTAGACCAAATGTGTCACCCAAATAATCCACTTATTATTATATCAAAACTTATTGTGTTTATCAATTTACGAAAGTGGATTTCTCAGCATAGACGTTAAAGACCATAGACAAATCTTTAAAACCACATAGACGGCTGATTTTAAAAAATCGGTTTTAGCCAAAACTCAAAACAAGAAAGTTGTCCGGGACATGTTTTTAAGCAACTTTAATAAATGCACCTTATGAAAATAAGCACTCAATAAGCTCCAAAAAGCCAAAAGAGTTGCTGATTGCACAAAGTTAAGGTTTGGACTTACTTTTAGTAAATAAGCTGTAAAAAGCTCAAAATTAAACCAAAATG
>BQNB010014523.1:33287-69749 GCA_026074375.1 Tanacetum coccineum
GTAAAGCCCATTAGGGTTTCCTTAGTCTATAAAAAGATCCCTAGGCATAGTTGGTAGACATAGTTCTAAAAAATTATATTCTTCTTTACATTGTTGATTAAATTTTGCGTAATTAATAGTGGTTAATCATTGTTTCATCATTGTTACTTTAGATTTATCTAAGGCAACAAACCCTTTACAGGCTAAAGGTTAAGATCCATTAAGCAAAGGGATCTTACATGGATCCCGCATCTTCTGACACCTTCATGGGAACATATGAGCAGCTATTTGATAAAAGATATTCGTAAGTTGATAAAGTGGCTCGTGTGTATCTGTTAGATCCTAGCGATTTACAAACTGTCATGTCGGATGAAACTGGTCCTATTCCTGGTGGAGGGTCTTGCGATACTCCAACGGCTTCCTATGCTTAGATATCTTGACACTTTTAATTTGTTTAGGTTACTTTTCAGGGCCGGTTGTGGAGCCTTACAATTGTGCTTGTTGAACAATATTTGGAATTTTGTTATGTTTGTATGTATTTTGTTATGTTCATTTATAAATGGCTGTACATCTTCATGGTTTTCCCTTGCTTATTGCTTTAGCATTGTTTTAGTTTTTAGACATTTTCTTATTCCTTTGTGGTATTCCTAAGACATATATACTGACCACTTATACCAACCGAAGGGGATTAGCGGTCCGTTGGGGGGCACATAATAATTTATCCATTCCCCCATACATTAATCAAAAACAAATTTTGGATCAAAGGTAGCGAGCCATCCGCCGAGTCACACAATAACTTGTGGATAATAGTAGACATTGAGCACGTCTCGGCCGATGGGTGTTGATAGGCCGACCGGTATCCGAGCCACATAATAATTTATCTACACTTGTAGATATTGACTACGCCCTAGCCGGCAGATGTTGCTAAACAGGCTGGCATCCGATTCACATAATAATTTATCTACACTTGTAAATATTGACTACACCCCGACCGATAGATGTTGCTAAACCGGCTGGCATCCGAGTCACGTAATAATTTATCTACACTTGTAGATATTGACTATGCCACAACCGGTAGATGTTGCTGAACTGGATGGCATCTGAGTCACATAATAATTTATCTACATTTTGTTTTATGTCTCAGTCTTACTCATCACATAGTCAGAAAATTACCTTTCCTCATCACGGGGATTGGCCTGATTGTTCACTAAAATTCTTAACGGATTACATTAGAGAGTTGGAATTCTAAACACAATGATCCCTACAAGTAGAATTTTCTTAAGTTGATTGCATGCCAGACGCGAGGCACTTCTCTGTCGTCCATTGTACGCACCTTGTATGAGTCATTCTGATACACTTCCACCACCAAGTATGGTCCTTCCCGTTTTGGACCTATCTTTCCAAGATTTTCTACCCGGCTAGCTTCATTCTTTCGGTAGACATATTCACCCACCTTAAAGGACACAGGTCGTACCCTTTTGTTGTAGTATTGCTCCATTTTCATCTTGTACCTAGCCTCCCGGATAGCAGCCGCTTCTCTTCTTTCTGTCAACAAGTCAAGGTTTAATCTCATCTCTTCCTCATTGCCCTCCCTTCTTTGATCATCATTGTTCGGTGTGTGGCCATGCTGATTTTTTTCTGGAATGATTGCCTCACTTTTGAACGTTAGGCTGTATGGTGTCTCCCCATTGCTAGTTTTAAGTGATGTTCGGTTAGCACACAGGACGTTAGGCAGTTCATCCACCCAGCCTTTCCTTTCCCGTCCCAGCCGGGTTTTGATTCCTTCCATGAGGCTCTTGTTTGCTCTTTCAACTAGCCTGTTAGCCTGGGGATGTGCTACGGATGTGTTTATTTATGTGATGTTCAATCTCTTACACCAACTTTTGAAAGGGTCGTAGATGAAGTTGGTTCCATTGTCCATTACAATTATCTTTGGCAACCCATACCTACAAACAATGTTGTCCTATACAAACTTTTGTACCTCTTTCCCTGTCGTTTTGGCCAGCGGCTTGGATTCTATCCACTTTGTGAAATAATCTACGACCAAAATTACAAACTTTACTTTCCCTAGTGCTTCTGGGAGCGGGCCTAGCATATCCATTCCCCATTGAAAGAATGGCCAAGGTGCCATGATCGAAGTCATCAAGGTTTTAGGGAGCTTGGGAATTGGGGAGTGGATTTGGCATGAATCACACTTGCGTATTTCTTCCCTTGCGACCCAGTGCATTGTTGGCCATTAGTACCCTTGCCGGATGGCCTTTGCAACCACCGACCTTGCTTTTAGATGCGTGTTGCACGCCCTCGTGTGAATCTCCCAAATGACATAATTGGCCTGCAATGGACCCACGCACCGGAGCATAGGCATTAGGTAAGATTTTTTAAATAAAACGCCCTCTTCCATGACGTATTGGCCAATCTTCATCCGCAAAGTACGTGCCTTATTCTGGTCTCTGGGCCACACCCCCTTTCCAGACAGTTGATGATGTGGGTCATCCACGTTTCCCCTTCTTCTTCTACTATGGCATTTATCTCCTCAACGTCCATTGACGGTACATCCAATGTTTCCACTAAAATTTCTTTAGTAAGGTGGTTGAATGCTACTGAGGCCAGTTTGCTTAACAAGTCTGCCTTTTGGTTTTTGTTTCATGGTATGTTTTGGATTTTGAAGTTTTTGAAGCAGCTGATGTATTATTTTGCCTTGGACAGATATCGGTTCATATTTTCCTTGCAAGCTTCATAGTTGCCGTTGATTTGGCTAGCCACCAACATGGAATCTACATTGACAGACAGAGATTGTACTCCTACTTTCTTGGCAATCCTCAGGCCTGCTAAGAGGGCCTCATACTCAGCTTGGTTGTTGGTGCTTTCAAAGTTAAGCCTCAAGGCGTATGTATATTCTATTTTTGTAAGGCTGATGAGAACCAAGCCCGCGCTGAAACCCTTGAAGCTAGATGCCCCATCTGTGTTGAGTACCCATTCTTCCTTGCAATCTTTCTGATGATCAATTGTGTACTGGGTCTGCGGCTGTACTATAGCTTTACTACCTACCATTACTTCGTTTACGAAGTCCGCTAGTATCTGTCCTTTGATGGCGGTGCAGGGCTCATATGTGATGTTGTACGCCCCCAGCTTAACAGAGTACTGTGCTAGCCTACCCGACGTGTCCGCTTTGCTCAAAATTTGCTTGGTTGGTTGGTCTGTGATAACAGTGATGGGATGAGCATCAAAGTACATTCTTAACCTTCTAGATATGTACCGTAACACTAGTGCCATCTTTTCTAGCGGAGCATAGTTTCGCTTTGCGTCATGTAGCGTTCTGCTTACGTAGTGTACTGGATACTGTTTTCCTTTCCTTACCACCAGCAGCACTGCACTGACTGATTCTTTTGATGTCGCTAGGTATATAAACAAAGTCTCCTTTGTAAGTGGAGTTGTAAGGGACAGTAGGTCCAGGATCATCTTTTTGAGTTCTTGGAAAGCATTTTCTGCCTTTTCTGTCCACCGGTAATCATGTTTGTTTTCGTTAGTGATCTCTTTTAATGTTCGAAAAAAGGTAGTGATTTTTCAGCTGACTGGGAGAGGAAACGGTTTAGTGCTGCCAACTTTCCTTCCAGGCTCTGTGATAACATCAAATATATGATACTTTTTAGTGGCAAAATACCCAATATTTTGTAGGTGAAATATTGGAAAATGACAAGAAACAAAGGAAAAAGGGCTCAAAGTGTAATTATCTGAAGAATGTTACGGTGTAACACCAAAAATGGTTACACCGTAATATATGTTAAGCAAGTACGAAGATCAAGGACAACTTTACGGCGTAACACCATATCTAGTTACGCCGTAACCATGTATTTGGAAGGAAATATTACCCAAGATAGAGTTACTGTGTAACACCCCTTATGGTTACGCTGTAACCATGAAGATCCCCAAATATGGAGTGAAGATCACGTACATATGGAAATTATTTAAAGGTTACGGTGTAACGCAATATCTGGTTACGCCGCAATAATTACTTATTTATAGAATGTCGTGTAAGAAGATTACGGCGTAACACCTTTATCCGTTATGCCGTAACAGGTTCGATACTTATAAATAGAGGCCTCATTCAAGCTATTCCGACATCACTTCCTCCACAGCCAATTGGAGAGGCGACAAAGGCTTCCAACCTTCGAAGAATTCCACCTAGATCTACCAAGAGAGATCACACTTTTATTCACCTTTTTTGATTTTAAATCGTTCAAGATACCAATACTGTAAGAATTATGAGCTTTCAATCTATGATTACTTCTATTTCTTGTTGTGTTTCCGTTAATATGAACGGCTAAGCACTTAAAGTGTTGGCCTAGTTATGTAGTTACTATTGTTATGATGTTTGTTTTTTGTTAGATTATGGTTTCGTTATATATTCCGTTTCCTTAAGTCGTACTTGGATCATCTTTAAAAAGTTGATAATAAAAGCTGGAGCTTCATCTTTTGATCGCAAACATTTTAACCATGTAAATCGAGAGTAGTCGTCGACTGGACCTTTTACCTTTAAAAACGAGCTAAAATAACAAAAAATGGACTCAAAATGCCAAATATATGCTTGTTTTGCTAATTGTGTTGTGCAGGAACGGATATCTCACAAAAAGACGAAAAACCAAGCAAAAAGCGACAAAACCGGACACGGGATGGAAAAGTGTGTGAAGACGAAGCCCAATCAAAGTCAAGTCAACTCCGAGAAGAAAAAGCAAAGAAAAATATAACTTGAGGGGTCAAAAATGCCAAACCTCTAAGTTATATTATTAAGGAAACAAAGACAGGGACTGAATCTGCAAAATCATTAAAGATATAAGCCTAAGGGCCAAAACTGCCAAAAGCAATAATGTCCTTTATCCTTTTAAATATAAGCCACAGGGGCTGATTATGCCAATTTGGGAAACTTCATTTATAAAAGAAAGAAAGGGGAAAAAGAGAATGAAAAGAAGAAAGATGTGGAGGGGCTTTTCTTGTACACAAACCAAACATACCCTTAATCATCTTCAACCTCTCTCTGTCACAACCCAACTTGTAAAAACCTTTCTCCCGCCAATACCAAAACCAGCCAGCACCCTGTTTTGCTCCCATACTTCTCCCCTGCAAAATCACTCAACACCCTACCCCCCCCAGCTTTATAAAGTCCATGTTGGCAATCCTTCTCCATTCCCAAAGCATTTCGATGGCTGAGATTGTCTCCAAAGAAGCTCAAAAGAAATCAAAAGCACACTTGGTTTTATCTCTCCAAAGAAGCACAAGATGCATGTCCTATACTTCGGCTATAAATAGAGCCTTTTGTAAGCCTTTGAGGCATCTATCTAGTTAGTTTTTAGTTTTTAATTTAACTTAGCTTATTTTCAGTTTTTACTTTCAGCTTGTAACATGAAGATTTCGGCTATAAATAGAGCCTTTTGTAAGCCTTGTGAGGCAACTAGTACTGTCTTTAATTATTAATATAACTTAGCTTGTTTTTATTATTTAAAGCTTTTAGCTTTCAGCTTTGTAACATTTCCAAGTTGTAATGCAAGTTTGAAGTTTTTTAAGTCAATTTTCAATACCAGTGTTTTAAGTTTCTTAATCATATTGTTTTGAGTTCAAAAAGCTACTCACCACAGCTTACTTTTAAGCTGTTTTTATTAGGTAAAACTTAAAAAAGTTTAAGTAGTGAAGAGAAATTAACAAAAATCACTCTCAAATATACCAAAGCTTACTTATGGATAATAAGCCAGGTGGGCTTAGGACTATCACTAGCTTGTTTATTGCAAGCATAGAGCTTGTAGATTCATTGTTTATGACCCTGTTTCTGAAAGGGCCAAGGTGTTGGTTGTTAGTAAGTCTCTTTTTTTCTAACTTTATTTATATATTGCAGAACTTGCTAGATTTATTTGATTCAATGTTGGTTTTATGTTTATTATGCTATGTGTAATTCAGCTATTTAAGTGCTTTTCTCATGGATTGAATATTGCTTATAAGTGTTTTTATTTGTTATTTGATAATCTCTGTTTCTTAATTTAGTTTGAATAAAAATGATGTCTTTTGCAAATTTTCAAGGGTTTTTTTTTCAAACTAGCAGTACTAACTTACTAGTTAATCTGACTAGTTCATTTTTAGGAACCTGTACTATTTACAACTAAGCTAGTTACTAATCTAAGTTTGTACTGGTTAGTTCACCTTTTTGAACTGCACTAACTTAACCTACTCAGTTATTCTCCATGTTAACACTACCAGTACTAACTCCAAGTTAGTACTGTTAGTTAGTACTGGCAGTTCAATTTTAGCTTTCAGCTTATTATTTCAGCTTGTTTAAGATTTCCTTAGCTTTTTAGAATAGATTAAACCATTTTCCTTTATTGTTTTTAGAAGTAAAGCTTATTTAAGCTTATTTTCCTTTTCAAAGTATTTTCAATAATGTATCAGTTTGTAGCTTTTTAGCTTATTTATCATTTTAGTTTATTCTAGTTGCTTATTCCTTTTACTAAGTGCTTATTAAGGTTAGGTGAATTTCTGTTTTAGCTTATTTGTTTATTTATTATTTCTTTGAGTCTTGTTAGCCTAGCAGTACTAACCTTAAGCTAACAGTACTAACTTTAGCCTCGCAGTACTAACTCCAAGTTAGTACTGGTAGTTAAAACTGTTAGTACTGTTGTTAGTACTGTTGTGTTTATCTTGTTTAATTTAGCTTAATTGCTTTTTGTATTTGCTTGTTTAGAGTTAGTTTAGCTTATTTGATTTGTCTTAAGTTTATTTGAGCTTATTTGTGCCTTAGTGTAAAAGTTTTTAGTGTTTTTGCCTTTGCTAGCTTTGATTCTTGTTCCAGCTTATATTCTCTTTGCTATTTTTATGTGTTTTTGCTTATTTTTTTATCAGTTTTAGTGCCTAATCATTCCCTGTGACATTCAAACACAAATCATCAATCGTTCTCCGATTTTCCATTCTAGCCTCGTTGGGACATAACGACCCGGGAACACTCTATACTGCTTCCGGTTTTCTTGCACTCGCGAATTCTGATCCTTGTTGTATTTATATCATATATAGATAAGTTTTAAGGAGTAAGTTTTGGCGAGTCAAATTTTGGCGTGTTGCTGGATGTCAATTTTGGCGCCGCTGCCGGGGAGGTTTTGAAACGAATTTCGTTACTTTTGACAATTTGTGTTTACATCTGTGCATATTTTCTTCTATAAAAATATAAAAAGTACAAAAAAATATTTTTTCAATTATCTTTTTATGAATATAATTATATATAAAAACAAAGAAAAACCAAAATATAAAAAATTTGTCCATAAAAAGAATTAAAACTCACAATATTGGTATAAATACCAAAATTTAATATTCTCAATGAGGTATTTATTCATTAATAACTTTCGGTGGAACTAATTGGTTCCAACTCGAACAAAAGATTTAAAAAAATTACCAATTTGTGTCTCTTTCGATATTACGGCTAACCTTGAAAAGTTAAAACATGCTATAAAGTGGGTATAAGGAGGGTTGTTTTTTGTTCCTAGGAACTACGACCCGAAAGGAGAAATAAGCTTCGCGCTATTCCTACTCCTCCGCTCACCTGTGCGTTTATCGTTTTTAAGAGCTACCGTGAAGTAAGTAGATTATTTGGGTTCAAGTTGTCTAGTTTTAGGTTCTTGTCCGGTAAAATAGATTGTGAATAAACTGAAAAATCCAAAAATACTCTTCTTGTTCTCTATTTTAGTGCATGCGCACTCGTTCTAAAGCTCGTCGTCTACGACAACAACAACAACAACAAGTTCTTCCTCATCTTGTTGAAACTCCCAAAGACCAGGATGGTGTATCGAAAAACTATGGCAGAATTGCTCCAGGCTCCCACCGAGGGATACGAGGACGCAATTGTTGTTCCTGAAATCGAAGCAGCAAATTTTGAGATCAAGCATGGGTTGCTAACTCTTGTCCAGAACAAGCAGTTCTTCGGACATGACAAAGAGGACCCACATGCCCAACTTCTGTTACTTCAATAAAATCACCTCTACTTTGAGATATCCTAATGTCCCAACCACGTAAATTAAGTTTATTGCTTTTCCTTTCTCTCTCGGGGGGCAGCCGTAGTTGGCTTGAGATAAGAACCCCCCTCGATAAAATTCAAAAACATGGATGACCTGTTGCTAAATTCATAAATCAGTTTTTCCCACCTTCTAAAACGACAAATCTTCGGAACGAAATTACCAATTTCAAACAAAGATTTGATGAGTCGTTTAGTGAGGCTTGGGAATCATTCAAAGGATTCTTTACGAGCCATGTCCACATCGTGATTTCGGAGCTTCCACAACTTGTTACATTTTATCAATGCCTTAAATGTTAATGATCAAGACTTTTGAAATCAGCCGCAGGTTGGGTAACTTTTTGGACAAAAGGCCGCTGATTGCTCAAGCTCATCGAAAGCATGTCAAAAGTTCGTAACTCCCGAAGCAAAGCCATTATTGCTAAAAGTATGTACGAGCGCTGATCCACCTTCCGGGTGTATCTCCCGATGTTGCTGTATGAAAGATATGGTTAGTGCTCTACTTCTCGGACAAAGCCGACATCTCCAGTTCCAATTCCATCTCCCGCTCCCGTAAAAGACGGTTGTCAAAGTTGTGTTACCTGCGGGTGGTGCCCACTCATATAAGTATTGTACGCTACCGATAGCCAACATTTACGAGATAACATCCAAGAATACGTCTCGCAAGCAGCCGCAGGCAATTTTAACCTAAGGAAAATTCCGGTTACCGTCCGCCAACACGATCGGCACATACAAATTCGACCACCCGTTTTCTCCCTGCAACACAAACAGCCAAGCCAACAATCAGAATCTGTTGGAAACAAAACCAAAACGTGGGAATGGCTACAACCAGGGTCAAATCATACGACCCCAGTTCACAACAAAGCCCCTATTGTATCAACCCCGGTTAATCAACACCCAGCTTACCAAGCTCCAGCTCATCAAGCTTCGGGTGTGTCAAAAACTGATTTTGAGAGCTATGTTAAAGCTAATGATGCGGTTATGCAAAATATGCAAAACCAAATGTCCAACATAACCGACTTGATCACCAAAATCATAAATTCCAACCAAGCTTGTACTTCAAGTTCGGGCTCTCTTTCCTTAGCAAACACCGTGGTAACCCGAAGGGTGAATGAAAGCAACTACACCAGAAGCGGTGTTTCATATGATGGACCTCAAATTCACCTCCGTGGTGGAAGTTGATAAACCGAGGTGACCCCAAAGGACACGGTGTTCGTAACGGAAGTACGAAGATGTCCAACCTCCAATGTCCAAGTATGAAGCCAGTTGTCATACTAGAGCCAAAACAAACTTTACCATATCCATCTAGGGTAAACAAGGAGAAAATCCGCAAAAAGGACGACCTTTTAGCTTTGAAATTATGAAATTTTTCAGGGAATTCCATTCGAGCTTGGCTTCGAAGATTGCTCTCCTACACATTGCCTAAGTTTACTCCAATGTTCAGAAAGCTTTTGAACAACAAAGACAAGATCTTGAACTTAACACAAAACATCGGTTAATGGAAAATTGCTCGGCAGTCATCCTAAAGACCATTTCCCGAAAATTAGGAGACCCGGAGTCGATTTCTGATAACCGTGTGATTTTCCAGAGTTTGGATGAATGCTAGCCCTGCCGATCTCGGAGCAAGCATCAATCTAATGCCCTCTCTCGTTTTTGATAATTTAATCTCCAAGGCTGACGAAAAACAAGGATGATACTGAGTTAGTTACCGATCCGATCAATCTTTCCACTCCCACCAGGGCATAAGCCGAAGATGTTTTTGTGATGGTGGAACCTTCTACTTTCAGCCGATTTTTTGGTAGAATCGACTACTGATGCCGACCCTTAGAGTACCGATTGATTATTAGGAAGACCTTTTTTAAGATAACGGCAAAGTGCCTTGATTGATGTACAAGGTGAAGAAATGACCTTAAGACTGATGACCAAATCGTAACTTTTCAAAGTAGGTGTACGAGAAATTTCTCCTACAATGCCTTGGAATCAGTTAACAAGGTTCGACTTTATTGATATAGGTGTGTGGAGGATATTCTCAAGAAGTTTTTAGGATTTCTCGGAAGTATTAGCCAAATGGAAATCCACTCCTTACTTTGAACTGATTGTTGATAACCATTCTTCCCACACTCACTCCATTCGAGGGTTAGTGATTTCATTCTGAAGAAATCCGAGGTGAACTTTCTGATTCTTCATATAAGTCAGGAATTGATGATGCCGAATGTGATTCCCGAGACGAGACATTCTTCTTCTTGAAGTATCCTAAACAGTGAGCCCTATCACCACTTCCTTTAACCATGCAAAATTTATTTTACTGAGGTTAGAAAAGAACGTATGAGATTGTGAAGCCAAAACCGATGAAAATTCAATGATGAAAACATCGAGGTCGAGCTCAAGACTTACCTCTCTCTACCTTGATATGCATTTTTAGAGGGTGACAACAAGTTACCAGTCAATCATCGCTAAAGATTTGAGTGTAGGGGAGAAGAAAGCGTCTCATAAAGGCACTTGTTGCAAGTCACAGCGGCCATGCTGGAAAACTCTCCGTATATCAAGGGTATTAACTGAATTGTGTACTCACAAAATTTAATGAACGGACTACCACCTCAGCGGTCCAACAATCAGAGCAAGGGTAACCCAAAATTCCCACGATGTCATCAACAAAAGAAGTTGAAAACTTCTTGACGCTTGGATTAATTTACCCTATCTCGGATAGTCCCTGGCGTTAAGCCGGTACACTGTGTACAAGAAAGGTGGTTTTACCGTATAGTTGAGAATGAGCAAAAATGAGTTGATCCCACTCGTTCTAGTTACGGGATGGCGGGGTATGCATTGACTACAAAAAGTAAATGAAGCCACCCGATAAGGGACCATTTTCCAATACTTCATGGACCAACTTGCTCGAGAGGCTTGCGGGAAACGAACTACTATTTTTTTCTCGATGGTTTCTCGGGTGTATTTCAACTACACATCGACCCAACATGATCAGGAAAAGACAAATTTTACTTGCCATACGGACCTTTGCATACAGCCGCATGCCCTATGGCTCTAAAAATTTTTACACCAGGGCACATTTCCAAAAGATGTATGTATGGCAATTTCATGAATGATCGAAAAAAGGATGGAAGTGTTTATGGATGACTATTCGGTTTTTTGGAAGTTTCTTTCTATACCTGCCGTAACCCATTGGAAAAGATGCTAAAGCGGTGTGAAGACACCCCAATTTAGTCTTAACTGGCGAGAAAAGCCATTTCGATGGTTAAGGAAGGCTGTTCTTGGACATAAAATCTCCAAGTCCAGGAATTGAGGTCGATCGAGGCTAAGATTGACGTTATCACAAAAGCTCCTCACCCGACTACTGTAAAAGGTATCCGTAGTTTTCTCTGGGATGCCAGGGTATTATAGAAAGGAATCATCAGAATTTTTTCAAAATAGCCCGTCCATGACCTATTGCTCGAAAAAAGAGACCCGTTTTATTTCTCCAAAGAGTTGTATAGAAGCTTTTAAACACTCTCAAAAAGAACACTAACTGAGGGCCCATTCCTGATTGCTCCAGACGGAATGAACATTTGACTTATGTGCGATGCAAGGATTTCGCCTTAGGTGCAGTCTTGGGGCAACGTTCATGAGATAACATTTCAGACCTATTTACTTTGCGAGCAAAACAATGAATGAGGCAGAATCACGTTACACCACAACAGAGAAAGAGATGTTGGCTGTGGTGTACGCATTCGAAAAATTCCGATCTTACCTTGTCATGAACAAATGCACTGTGTATACGGTATCAATTCGCCCTCAAGTATCTCTTTTCAAAGAAGATTCTAAGGGGAGATTGCTCGATGGGTTCTGCTCCTGCAAGAGTTAACTTTGATGTTGTTGAACAAAGGTGCTGAGAAACCTAGCGGCTGATCATCTATCACGATTAGAGAAATCCCTCACAGAATAAGCTCGATCTCAAAAGAGATATGGAAAAATTTCCCTGGAAACTCTTTAGTTCGATTGACTGCTCTTGATTCTTGTACCCCATGGTTTGCTGACATTCGCAAATTCCATGCGCGGAAAATTTTGTGATCAATGGGATGTCAATCCCAGCAGAAAAGAAACATTCTTCAAAGGAAGTTGAAGCTTTCATTTCTGGGAAGATCCCTTTCTGTTTTAAATCTGTGCGGATCAAGTTATTCGGAGTTGTGTTTTGGGCAAAGAAGCCTATGACATCCTAATGGCTTCTCAGATGGTACCACCGGTGGGACATCATGTTGCTAACTACACAGCAAGAAAAGTCTTCGATTCGTGATTCTTTTGGCCCTACAATCTACAAGGTTGCCATGAGTTGGTTTAAAAAACTGAAAGATGCCAAACGTCAAGGAAAAGTTTCATAACGTGATGAGTGCCACAAAATTCCATCCAAGTTTGTGAAATCTTTGGACGTCTGGGGCATTGAATTTAAGGGGCCATTTCCATCATCCAAAGGTACAAATTCATCTCGTCGGCCGTTGATTATTTTATCAAAATGGGTTGAAGCAAAAGCGCTCCCCATCCAATGAACGCCGAGTTGTTTGTAAATTTCTTAAATCCTCTTTCGCCAGATTCGGCGCCCTCGTGCAATCTTAAGTGATCGCGGAACCCATTTTGAATGGACCAATTTACATGGTCATGCTTAATACGGAGTCCACTCATCGTTCTCCACGCCGTATATCACAAACAAGTGGACAAGTCAGGGTTTCGAATCGGGCTTGAAGAGAATTCTTGAAGGACCGTGGGACGAGACCGTACCTCTGGGTCAGATAAGCTCGATGATGCTTTATGGGCTTTCCGCACCGCTTACAAAACACCCATTGGATGTACTCCATATAAGCTGGTTTACGGAAAAACCTGCCATCTGCCAATTGAGTTAGAACACAAGGCCTACTGGGCCTTAAAACATACAAAACTTTTGATCTGAAATACCGCCTGTGTGGACCATAGGATAGTCAGCTGAATGACTTAATGAGCTCCGTGATGAAGCTTATGAGAACTCTTTGATCTATAAAGAAAGACAAAGAGGATTCACGCTCCAAGATCAAGAACGCGTTTTTTCAACTCGGTGATCGAGTCCTCCTCTTAAATCTAGATTAAAAATTCTCAGGAAAGTTAAAAACCCGCTGGTCAGGACCTTTCACTATCACACAAGTTTTCCCATACGGCACCGTCGAGTTATCTCAAAACTCCGGGCCTAAAATTTCAAAAGTGGATTGGTCATCGTATATTAAACTACTACTTTTTGAGGGGACGTACCACAATTGGTTAGTCCCCAGAATCTTCCAAACATTCCCTAAGTCCAATAAATTCTGGTGACGGGTCAAAGCATAGCCGACCTTAAACAACGCGCTTCGTGGGAGGCACCCCACTGCTGTATCGTTAGTATTGTGTAAAATGAATAAAGTGTTTTCTTGTTGTGTGGAGGTTTGCCTTTTCCATTACCCGATGTTTCGTGTTTTGTGTTGTTAATTGTCAGGATTGCCCGGATTGTGGAAGGCTCTGCGGTGCTTGTATTTTTATCAAGAGTTTCACATCATCAGCTTCATTTTAGGAATCCCGATATCCTAATCTAATCGACTAACGTTTTATCTTTTGGCACCACTTTATAAATAGGCCTTTAGATTTACGTATGGTGCACCCTTTCAAAACATCGAGGACGAGGCTTAGTTCTTAGTATGGGGAGGATATTCGATTTGATTTTGCTAGCAAGCGTTGTTGTACGTAATCCGTTTTTCACGCCAAATTTTTGCAGAAAAATACCAAAAAAAATTAAAAAATTAAAAATTAAAAAAAAATAAAAATAAGCTGTTTTGTCACAGTTTACTTTTTCCTAGTGGGTAGATTGAGGAATAATTTTTGATTCGATCGCGGTGTTGGAGCCCTAGCTTGTCTCTCAATTGTAGGCTAGCTTTCACGAATTCTATGGTCTTAGAATTTTTATAAGGTGTAAGAACAGTAGTGATATGATGTTAAATATAAGTTTATGTGCTAAGCAAGAGATTCTTCTAAAGCTTATAATGAGTAACTTGTGACTTTTTCTCCATTTAGCTTTTAATCCGGCCTATCATAGTGCTCATTTCAATTCAACTAAATCAATCGATGTTTTTAGAAAAAGCTTCAAATTTGTAACTTGATTCTTTAAAACGAGTTTTCTCTGTTCTTAGTAAATTGAAAGTTAAAATGCCAAAGAAGCATGAATGAAATATGAATGCAAAAATGCATGAATATTAAATATTATTGCATATGAGCATTACTTTTGAGTATATGGAGCAAGTAAAAGATGTGTCGTGATATCCCACTCCGCTAACCACAAGGTGGGGGTTCAAACGCGTAAAACCCTAAAAATAAATTGTGAATTACATAATGTCATACAATGACCTAAAACACAAGGTGTTATAGTCTCCCCCCGTTAAATGAGCCTTATCCTCAAGGCTTATCACACAGCACTTGACGACGGTGCAGTCTTGGTGAAGAGGTGTGGATATTTCTTTTCCTGGTTGATCTTAACGTTCCACGTAACTCGGACCATGCCTTGAGTTCCATCGGAACCTTGACAAGCCTCAATTGTTTGACTTCGCGATCCATGTTTCTACAGGTCTTCAACAAAAATGAGCTTGTCTTCCACTTGGAGTCCTTCAACGGAACGACTAATGGGGGGTAATATCGTTCAGAAAATAACATTTCTTCAAGTTGGATACATGAAACGTATTGTGGACCCTGCTCAACTCTTGAGGAAGCTCAAGCTTGTAAGAAACGGCTCCAATCTTTTTCAACACCTTGAAAGGTCTAACATATCTAGGGTTTAACTTCCCCAGTTTGCCAAAACGTACCTTGAGACCCCTTTCCAAGAGGCGAAACTTAGCATATCTTTATCTCCAACTTTTATAATTCATCGGTTTACGCTTTAAGTCAGCGTTAGCTCTTTTTGACGATCGCGCGCTAGTTTGAATCCTTGGTCTTGATCTGGATGATCCTTTCGTTGTTTCTAGCCTAATTTCTGGACCAGTGATGTTAATCCTTGTCAACCTCGGTGCCTAACTGGATAGTGAACGACACTTGGCGACATATAAAGTTCTTAAAACGGTGCAGCACCTTTAATGCTAGCATGATAACCTGTTATTGTATGAAAACTGAACTCATGGCATTTTGTTTAACACAACCATTTCCAAAGTCGATTTTACGCAAGCCGTAGCCATATACTCGAGAGTTTGGATGGTTCTCTCGCTTTGTAGTCGGTTGCGATGATATGCAATTATCATATTCCAAACTTGTACCAAATGTCCTTCTGAAGTGGACCTCCAGAACAGAAATTTGATGCGAACCGAGGGTCACGATCATAGATAATTGAGACAGGTATTTCATGCTTCGTGACTACCTCCTTTAGGTATATTCTCGCTAGTTTATTCATAGGATCCGTTTCCCTCATTGGCATAAAAATGGCAGACTTTGTTAGTCGGTCAACGATCACCTAAATAGTGTCATAACCTTGTGACAACTTAGGAATTAGTGACAATTCCTCATGACGTATTGTCCCCACTTCCATAGAGGTATCTCGGGTTTGCACTAACAAAAACGATGCTCTCTTGATGTTTCGGCCTTGACCTTAGAACATGTTAAACATTTGCTAACATAGGTAGCGATGTTGGCTTTCATATTGGGCCACCAGTATAGTCTCTTCATATCCTGGTATATTTTGTCAGAACCCAGATGAATAGAGTATTTAGACTTGTAGGACTCGTGCATGATCACAGTCCTTAAGTCCCCTAAACATGGTAACCAACTCCTTGCCATTTAAGCACATAGTTCCTCTGCACGTGTGGTTCCAACTTTTTCCGTTCTAAGTTTTCTCGGATCTTTTGCATTTCTCAACAATATACCCCCAACATCCTCCTTCTTGACGTTCTCCGGCTTTCATGCTTCAGTCTGAGCTTTCAAGATTTGTTTAGGAAGATCCAAGACAATAGTCATCACTAAGGCCTGAACGCTTAGTGGTTCTCGTTCCTTCCTTCTCAGAGCATCAGCAACAACATTCGCCTATCCCTGGTGATAACGAGTTCGCATCGTTAATCACTCAGCAAACTCTAACCAATGACGTGTGCTCTTATTTAATCCTTCTGATCAAGAATATGTTGTAAAACTTTTGTGATCAGTGAAACACCGGCATTGGTTCCGTACAGATGAGTGCCTCCAAATCTTTTAGAGCAAACCTACTTGCCCCAAGTTTAAATCATGAGTGTGTAGTTCTTTTCATTTGAATTTTTATCTGCCAGGGTTGCATAGAATCACCTTTTCTCTTTGCTTCAACACTACGCCCAAACCCTTCTTTGAAGCAATGCAGTATGCGATGAAGTCTTCGCTTCCTTCTTGTAAGGCACAGGATTGGTGCACTGCACAGCTTCTGCTTCAACAGTTGAAAAGCTGCTTCTTGTTTATCGCCCCAATCAAACTTGACACCTTTCTGGGTTAGTTTGGTCATTTGTCCTGGCGTCTTTGAAAACCCTTCGAATGACATCTTCTATAATAGCCGTCAAGGTCCAAAAATTGGCGAACCTCTGTTGGTCGTGTTTTAGGAGACGGCCCAATTCTTGATAGATTCAATCTGGCAGGGTCACATGAATACCTCGATAGTAGATTAAATGATCGAGGAAATATAATCCCTGGAAATCCAGAATTCACACTTGGAGAACTTGGCGTACAATTCTTCCTTCTTAAGCAATTTTAAGATCTGTCTAAGGTGTTCTTCATGTTCCTTCTTACTTTTGGAGTAGATCAAAATGTCATCGATGAAGATATTACAAACTTGTCCAGATACGGTTTACACACCGGTCATATGTTCCTATGAACACGGCCGGTGCATTAGTCAAACCAAAAGGCAATGACTTGGAAGTATTAGTGACCGTATCGAGTCCTAGAATGCTAGTCTTGGGAATGTCTTCCTTCTCGAAATATTAACTGGATGATACCCTGACTCTAAACCGATCTTTGAACGTATATACTAGAACCTTGTAGCTGGTCCAAGAGGTCATCGGATCTTGGGAGTCAGGTAGCGGTTCTTCACTGTCAGTTTGTTCAATTCCTGTATATCGAATGCACATCGAAAAAGACCCTTCTTTCTTCTTTACAAATTGAACAGGAGCTCCCCAAGGTGAGGCACTTGGTCTTATGAAGCCTTTGTCTGTAAGTTCCTGTAGTTGCTCCGCTAGTTCCTTCATTTCGGACGGTGCTAATCTATATGGTGCCCGTACTACAGGTGTAGCACCAGGTGCCAAATCAATTTGAAACTCCACTTGTCGAGTGGGTGGTATACCCGGCAAGTCCTCAAGAAAAACTTTAGGAAATTCTTGAACAACTGGCACATCTTCAAGTCGTTTCCCCTTTGACTTGTCTTTGTCTTTGGTTGCGGTGATTTGATATTTGCTCAGAAATACGGTTGATCCCTTCGTAATACTCTTGAGCCTTTGTACACGAGATGATGTTTTAATCGGGTCCGTGTTCATTGCGGCTTCGTTCACCTCGAACGATTAAAAATTTCTAGTCTCCAAAATGGAACACGAATGATCTTGTTTCCGCCACAGGCAATAATCAGTATTGTACTTTGCCAAACAATCCCAATACCATATTATCACGTCAAACTTACTAGTTCTACGGGCATAGGTCTATGTTGAAGGTGATTTAGGAAGTTTAACGTACAACCCCGGATAATAGTGTTTAACCAAAATTCGCCGGTTCGGCTAGTTCGACATTATATCATGATCTAATTGCAGTTGGAGTATTGTGTGATAACAATTCGAGAGCTAATGCGGTATATACAAAATCCTATCTGGCACCTGGCTATCAAACTAAAATAGTGAACTTCGGTTGTTTAGAGAAGAAACGTACCTGTGACGACATTGTTGTCCGGGTTTGCCCTGCAGTGGCCCACGGCATCCTTTGCCTGAGGCCTTGCATTTCCCAAACCTGATTACCCGGTTGTTTTTGTTCTTCAATTTTTGGACAATCCTTCTTAAAGCCCTTTGAGCACCACATTCAAAACAAACCCTCTGATTAGCCCTAGTGTTGACATTTAGGGGATTCCTGCAGTCACGAGCTAAATGATAAATCGGTTGCACTTTTGTGGCATCTTAGGTGCACATGACATCATGGTGATAGTTACATTGGACACAAGGTTTAGGCCCTCCGTATCGTCTCCTGTCACATTTCCTGCGGGACATAAGCTCTTCCAGTGTTTTGTTCTTGTTTAGTTGCTGATTTTTTGTTGTTACTGGTCGGTGTCATCAGACTTTCTTTGTTGTCAGCCTGTCGTTCAGCTCCAGGTCATGATCTTTATGTCCATGAGTTTAGTGGCGAACTCAATTGGCTTCCTGCATAGTTTTTAGCTTGTGCCATCACATGCCATGGATCGTGGTCGGGCAAGCCACGATCATATTTCTCAACTTGTTAATTTCTTCCGAAAACATTTCAATCGCCATTAGTGCCAATTCTTGGAAACGTGGCTATAGGTTACCACTCGGTACCCTTCTCTTCAAAATTCCTCTATATCAAACTCCTAGCTTCTTAATTCACGCCCCTTGGGCAGTATTTGTATGTCATCATCTTTTTCAGTGTCCTCCATGGCATTGCATGGGCAGCTTCAGGAGTAGTGGTCTTAAGCCATGGAAGTTCGCCACGTAAGAGCATTTCCTTGCAGGAGTAACACGTAGCAAATTTGGACTGGCATGTAGTGTATAGTTTGCTTATGCTGCAAACAGGACTCCATCTTTTCAACACTGAGTGAGTCCAAAAACTCCCTTAGTGACCTTGAGTTCATGGGTGACATTTTTAGGAAGTCCGGGTAGGTGCTTTCACGAGCAACTGCACAGGCCTTTCTGGCACCCGTTCAGAAGTATGGCTATTCTTCGACTATTCCTGTGTATGCAATCACGTTGATGCCAGTGCAGCAGTAACGCCTTCGTTAATCATTGCCTGAATTTGGGCATCAGTGACATATGTAGTGGTATGAGTGTCTGTGACTGGTGTTGGTATTGCATCTGGGTTTAACCTCGTGGTCTTTCTCTTTGGTGCTATTTTCTTTAAATCACAAGAAAACTAATACCAGTTTAGATTTCATAAATTCATAACTATGACATTAAAAAACATAACACATTAAATAAAAAACGAGATCACATCACACAGTTAAATGTACAACTGTTATTGAAATTCAACCATGGTATACCAAATCGACATTCATTTAATGTAAATTAATTTAATAGATAACGTAATCCGTTTCATTCATATATAACTTGGAAAAACATACATGTTCGGTTCAGGATTCAAGATGATTACTACACGTAGATACCCAAGACAAAAAAACAACTAAAGCCATACTGAGCCGGGATATACCCGTAACTCTTAGTATGCTGTACAAGGTAGATAATACCTGACAAAAAGGACTATACTGGGTATGCTAAAACAAAACAAAAAGATCTATATCAGTTCTTCTTGTGGGGATAACCCATAATACTTAACAGACTGCATAGCATAGCTATAACATAACTAAATCTAGGAACTGCTACCAGCCTCTCCTGGTGCATCAGGCTGTGCCAGACCTTTTGCGGGTCCAAGCTGCCTCTGAAACTCAGCCATATGAGTCTGTAGTCCTTTCAGCAACTCTAATGCCTTAGTCAACTGGACCTGCCTCTTGTGGTCTGATGCCCACAACTCTTTAATCACCACTGTCTCCTGTGATCTCCTGACTGTAACTCTGAAATTAATGCACTATCCGCCACTACCGTATTAACAGGTTAATGACATTGACATACTGAACGTGCATAGTCGGCTAGCATCCTATGGATAGTCCCCCAAGCCTCACGGCCATATTAGCCTCTCTTTTTATCATTACTGGCTAAAGACGATGAACAGGCACTACACTACTTACACAAAGTTGACTCGGCCTCTCAGTTGAGACCGGTCATCTTGAGCATCCTCCATAATACCATACATGATGGTAGTCTCCTGTTCAACAATGGTAGAAAGATCGGTAACCCTCTGATTGACCCCCTCTAGGGTGGTCGGTGAAATCTCATCGATTGGGGCCCCCCCCCCCCCCCCCCCACACCTCACCAGAATCATCCCATGTATCCGTAATGCCCTATGTCTAACTCCTAGACATCGATGTCAGGAGGCGACATTTCTACCATATCTTGACGATCCATAAAGGTCTCCCCTTGCTACGGAATAAGGGTCTTCCCTAGCTACGGCAGGTCCATCCTGCCTAGCAGCACCGGCTGCTGAACTCTCCCCGACCTCATGACTAGGCGTGGGAGAAAGAAGTTAAAACGTACCTCTTCGAAGCGTGGAAAAACTCTCGGGAATATCAATATGAGATAAGGGCTATTGGGTGGTGGTGATGATATAGGTAATGGTGATGATGGTATCTGTGGTAATGGAGATGATAGTGGAGTAAGTGGTGATGGTGGTAGGGTGGTTAAGGCAAGAAGTCTCTCGACCTCTTCCATAGGAGGAAGTGATATAGATGGCTCATCCCGGATAGATATCCTGGCAGTCACACGGTGTACAGGTGGGACAGAGCCAGCCGGAGCTGGGTGCTCCTCCTCCTCCTTATCCTTGTCCTCATCCTCATCCTCATCATCATCGTCCCTATCAGCAGGGTAGTCAGCTGGATCCTCCTCAGGATCCTCATCGTCCTCCTCCGGCTCCTCCTCCGGATCAGACTCAGGAACATATCCTGGTGAATCTGTAGTGCGTGAGGCAGCAGCAGTAGTGGTGTCTCCTAGTCGGAGTATCTCTCCTATATTGGTATGTGTCTCTGGGTTACATCGGTCAGGAAAAACAGTACAGTTAGGGGAGGTGATGCGGATCCTCGAGGCCAGTTATGTAGTCAGGCGATGTTTAGAACCTCGGGGCCAGGTTCGTAGTCAGTGATGGTTGGATCCTCATTATGTCAGCCATTATGTAAGCATATGGGTCCTCTGGCATAATGGGTGGTCCATCGATTCCTGGTGAACCAATGTCTGAATCGTCCTCAACTGGAAAGGATACTGATGTGTATGTAACTATAGAATGCTCAGAATCTGACATAACCGAATCTGAAACTCCAACATAACTTATATTAGTATTTAATATAAGACTCTTATAGTAATATACATTTATATCATAACATGTATATCAATCATGAATATTAATCATGCATGCATCTAGCCTAACCGACTAATGCACAATTAGTGTATGTATGTCCCGTGAAAACCCCTTTGTATGAATGCAATGTTTGAAAACGGTTATAGTCCAACAAAAACATTTGACCTGGTTCTCTATAACCTTGGCTCTTGATACCAATCTGTAACACCCCCAAATTGGGTCGCAGCGGAATAAGGGTCCGGGGCGTGTTACTTATCAGATCAATAACACAAGATAATATAAGAACGACCAAAAAGTCGTTTAAAACTGATACATTAGATTTAATAAAGTATGTGTTACAAAAGCCCAAAGCTTTACTTGTTTACTTGTTATTATTACAAAGATTTCCAGCCCATAACAGATATACAAAATGTAATGCGACTAAATCTTTAATGCATGACTTCAAAATATAACCACCAATGTATCCTTCGCACCTCGTGCTTAATGACCTCCTGAAAAACATTGCATTTAAAACGTCAACATAAAGTTGGTGAATTTCATAGCCTTGTGTGGATGAGTAGAGAAAAGAATAACAATCACACCCTTGTGATTAACAACCTTGGCTTGAAAATATAAGGTGTAAACCCTAATTTCAACCAAAAACCCTAATCTTGCAATATCTTGTTAAAACCCTTTCAAAGCTTAACCAACCCTTCAATTCTTCTTAGAATACCTTAAGTATGATGTGTGTATGCTTGTATAATGATAGAAAATCAAACTATGGATTTGATTTGTTAAGGTTTTTGAGCCGTGGGTTGTAGAGAAGGAAATGGGAGAGCTTGTTTGATTTTACACCTTGGAAATGTGATATGTGTGTGATACTTACTAGCTAAGGCCTTTTATACAAGCCAAGGACTCAAGTAAGGCCTCAAGGAAGATTCATAAGGCAATTGGTCATGAGCATGTGGTGGTGTAAGACATGGTTCCCTTGATATTTGTAATATCTAGATATTTAGGGCAAAATTCATGCACTTAGATATTTCTTTGGTCCTATCCCTAAAAATTCGGCCACATACATATATATAAGATGATATTTTGATTATTTTGTGTATTGGGTATAATCGTGGGTATTCGTTTAAGCGTAGTTAGGTTTTGGTGCTTCCGGGAATGCCGAAACGTATTTTATCGCGAAACGTAAGCATTTTACGTAACCAATAAAAATAAGATGAACAAAGTTGATAATTATCCTTATAATAATCATTTAACACTTGCTTAATGTAAACATTTAATTGTTTAATGCCCGTTTACATTGAATGATCATTTTTAGTTTACGCGATTTAGCTTAACGATTACGATTTAAAAGCAAACGCGTAAAACCCTAAAAATAAATTGTAAATTACATAACGTCGTACAATGACCTAAAACACGAGGTGTTATACTTATACTACTGGGCCTGGTGAAAAGAGAGAGTATGCTGGAACTCTACCCTTGTGAAACAAATGCAAGTTTTACCATAATGGGCCGTGTGCTACAAAGTGCACGAACTATAAAAGAGTTGGTCATTTGGCCCGAGATTGTAGGAGTCCTGCTGCTGCTAATAATTAGAGAACCTCGGGAGCAATCCAAAAAACCGTTACGTGTTTTGAATATGGGAATCAAGGGCACTACAAGAGTGATTGCCCGAAACTGAAGAATAAAAACCGTGGAAATGCAAATGGGAACGGTTGAAGCTCGTGGAAGGGCTTATGCTTTGGGAGGAGGTGATGCCAACCCGGATTTAAACGTCGACGTTTCTCCAAAATAACTGTTATGCTTCTATCTTATTTGATACTGGTGCCGATAGAATTTTTGTGTCTACTACATTTAGCTCCCTAATTGATATTGCCCCATCTACATTAGACAATAGTTATGACATTGATTTAGCCGATGGAAAAATAATAGGAGTTGATACCATAATTCAGGGTTGTACCTTAAACTTGCTAAATCACCCATTTAACATCAACCTAATGCCTGTAAAAGTGGTAGTTTTGATGATATTATTGGTATGAATTGGTTGTCGAAGTATTTCTGCCATGATCGTTTGTGACGAGAAGATTGTTCGTATCCCCTATGGCGATGAAGTATTAATTGTTCGAGGCGATAGGAGTGACGGTAGGAGCGAATCCCGATTAAATATTATCTCGTGAACCAAATTAAATACAAACTGAATTAAATTACACTAATTAAATTATTCTAAGCTAATGGTTAGAAATACTAATAAAATTAAAGGTTAAACATTTTCACTCCCCAACAGCAGTGCCAAAAACTTGATGTGCTGTCGTGTAGGGTCAATTTATTGATTACCAAGTTTTAAATTTATATTTAGCCGACTTATCCTAAAACAACACTTTAACGGGCAGTGTACCCGATCAGGTGAAGTTTCGCGGTAAGTAGGGTGTCGAACACTAAGAGCGAGGTTGTTAACCTTATATTCTATAAGTATTTTAATTACTCTACTTAAGTTAATTCTAATTACTTGTTAAACCTATGATATATACGTTTTCTAACAGGATTGGGGGTTTTCAGCCTGAGAGACTGGCACAGGTTTTATGGTGACAATAATCAATTCTAAACACAATAAACATGCAAGAAAACAATCAGAAGATAAAAGAGCAGTACAAGCCAAATAATAAAAAACTGTATTAGCCATATTAATTCCGATTAAACGTTGGTTTGTTTATTTAGTGCAATGATTTCTAATCTCGAAGCGGCATATCATTCTTAAGACTTAGGCGGGACATCATCCTAAGACCTAGACACGTTGAATCCTATCACAATTAACGTATCCGCATAAAGCATCCTTTTAGTTCAATTATAATCTATCTAGGGATTTAAGCAATGGTGATCTTGTCAAACCCTAGCCCATCGGGACTTTATCCACTTACTGTTTGCCTGTATTTTATATACTGGTAGTCCACTATTTAAATCTTTATCAGCTCATAGTTTTTGAAACTCAAGATTTTCATCACACCCCAAGCCAATTCCTATCTTTCCATTAACAAGTAAAAACCGCTAGATACTAGTGACTGTAAGTGGCTAACTCACTAACCCTACAGAATTTCTAGTCTTTTGCTCAGAAATGTTTTACTCTTTCCAGTATCATAATTCATTTGAAGAGTTTAAAAGATTCAACACATTGTATAGAACAATTTTGTGTGACTCATTGTCAGAAGAACTGATGAACTTTGAAGAAGAGATTGGCATTAAAAGCATAGTTGACTAGTTCTCTACAAAATAATTCCTCCAGTCATAGCCTCCTAGACCATCTTGAGCCACCAGTGCCTGTGATGAAGATTCATTTGTTGGTGCATTGCTCCTGCCATTGTCACCATAAGATCTTCTCCCTTGATTCCTTCCAGATCTGCATTCCCTAGCAAAGTGCCCTTTTCTGTGACAGTTGTAGCACTCAATTTTTGACTTATCAAGAGAAACATGTCATTTTTCTTTGAAATCCAAGTTCCTTCCTTCCATCTTCTAATGAATATCTTCCCCAACCTCCCTGGACAGTCAACATAGCCACCTGCCATCTAAGATCCAATTCTTCCAAGTCATCTTCATCAATCTGCTGAAAATCCTCATTTTCAAGTTGAGGACTGGTTGTTGGTTGTGCAAAGAAAGAGCACGCTACATCATGAGCACATGGGGTAGTTGAAACTTGACTAATTCCTCCAGCAGTACTAACCCTAAAATCTCCACTGGCAGTACTAACTTCATTAGTACTGCTAGTGTTCTCAAAGGAAAGAAATGACAAGTTTTGAGAAGTAAAAGTGGAACTTGAAGACCTTTTTATCTCATCTTTGTAGACCCTAAGGTTGTTGTAGAGGTCATCAATATCAATCTCATCAATGTATGGCTTATTTCTCATGATTAGAGAAATTTGATTCCATGAAGGAGGAAGACTTCTTAGGAACTTTTGGTTAATATCTTCCTTTGATATTGAAGCGCCATGAACCTCCAATTGACTTATGAGTTTTTGGAACCTATCATAAGCCTTGTCCAAACTTTCATTTGATGCAGTAGAAAAGTTTTCAAACTGATGTTTTAGAACATTTTTCTGCATCTTCTTGGATTCGTCATTACCTCCAAACCTTGATTTGATTGCTTCCTAGAGTGATTTAGCATCTGCAACATTGTGAGACTTGAGGAAGTATTCATCAGGTATTGCTAAAAGCAAGATGCTCTTAACTCTTTCCTGATTCCTTTTAGCAGCCAGTTGTTTGGCAGTCTTAGGAGCAGGAGGAGCAGATGTTTCTCTAGTTGGTGCAGGCTCTTCTTCTAGATCTCCTTTGACAATAACATCCCATAGGTTATGGTCTGTGTGACAAAACAAACAAAGTCAATAGCTCTAATACCACTTGTTGGATCGTTTTGAATAGATCTTAACCTTTAGCTTGCAAAGGGTTTGTTCCCTTAGATAATTCTAAAGCAACAATAATGAAACACTGATTTGAACACTATTGATTATGCGGAAACTAATCAATAATGCTAAGAAGAACATTATTAAGAATCACAAAAGAACTTTATATTATAACTTGAATCTGCCTAGGTTACAGATTACAAAAACTATGATTGCTAATTGATCTCTATTGATATGTATAGAACTATATTGATCTATATCTATGACTAACTATGACTAGGGTTCCTTTTATACACCAAGGAAACCCTAATGGGCTTTACAAAAGGCGTATAGAGATCATGCATATCCTTTCCTAAGATATCTCATGCATATCTCATAAGCAGTACTAATACAATACATTAGCAGTACTAATACTAACTAACAGTACTAACTATTACCGGCAGTACTAACATTGTACTGGCAGTACTAACTATAAAGCTAGCAGTACTAAAGACTTAGACTTATTTCTTCAATCTTCATTAACAACATTAAGTCTTCACTAGCAATATTAATCTTGAGCCAGCAGTATTAACTTGTAGAAGCTTCAGAATCCCAACAATCTTCCCCTAAACTTGTGATTTACTCTCAAATCTCAAGTTTCTTCTGGATTAGATCTTCAATTCTTCTTTTGTTGAGGATTCTTTCAAACACACTTTTATTGTTCTTCAATATGAGTCTTGATAAACTTTAGCAACTCAAATGCCATAGAACTTTCTGCTTCAGCTTCTAATTTCTAGTTAAGCATCTTCTGAAGTGTTTCTTTGGTGAGTGGATACTTTTTCTCTACAAACATATGAATAGTCATTAAAGTACCATCAACCATCAGTGTGTGCATTCCACAAGTTTCATACAGCTTCCAACTGATTATTTTCCACTGATTTTGATTCTTTCAGATGTCATCATCTTGCTCAGGATCTACTAGTATCTTTAGATCACCTCATAACATCAAATTGTATCCTTCTGGAGTGTTATCTTAAAATCTTTCCATTACCAACCTGTGTAAAACCTCTAGGTCATGTCTATCAAAACTTTTCAACATACTCTCAAAGGTTTTATGATAACTAGTATTTCTATCTGCTCTTATGATCTTGTAAACATGCATATTTCCTAAACTTTGAGGTTTCCAATCAACTATAGGAAACTTAGTATGCAAGACTTCTGGATCCACAATTGCTTCCTCATCTGGAACTACTATCAACCACATTTTTAATTCATCTTTTTCTTCCTCATAATTAGCTGTTTCTTTCTCTTTATTCTGTCTCTTTGAGCTGTCTTGACCTTGTTTGTCACTTGCTCTTCTTCTTGTAAGTGTTTTTCTTCTAATTCTAACAGCTTTCTTTTCAATCAACATTGGCTCAGGATTCACATCTTCTTCTTCAACCTTCGCTTCTTCTACTATTTTTGAAGTTTCTCTTTCACTTGGTTTAGAAGAATCTTTTTCAACTTTAGACCCTATAGGAATAAAAGTATTGACATGATCCCATACTCTTTCAAAAATTAGTCTGATGTCATCATAACTCATTTTCTTGAAGTAGCTCTCTTTGTAGCCTCATTGATTCTTCAAGTATGTAATCAATAATGCTAAGAATAACAATATTAAGAATCACAAAAGTTGGATCATTTTCTGAATAGATCTTAACCTTTAGCTTGTAAAGGGTTTGTTCCTTTAGATAATTCTAAAGCAACAATAATGAAACATTGATTTGAACACTATTGATTATGCGGAAACTAATCAATAATGCTAAGAAGAACAGTATTAAGAATCACAAAAGAACTTTACATTATAACTTGAATCTGCCTATCTTACAGATTACAAAAACTATGATTGCTAATTGATCTCTATTGATCTGTGTAGAACTATATTGATCTATATCTGACTAACTATGACTAGGGTTCCTTTTATACACCAAGAAAACCCTAATGGGCTTTACAAAACGCGTATAGAGATTATGCATATCTTTTCCTAAGATATCTCATGCATATCTCATAAGCAGTACTAATACAATACACTAGCAGTACTAATACTAACTAACAGTACTAACTATTACCGGCAGTACTAACAGTACTAACTATAAGGCTAGCAGTACTAAAGACTTAGACTTATTTCTTTAATCTTCATTAACAGCATTAAGTCTTCACTAGCAGTATTAATCTTCAGCCAGCAGTATTAACTTGTAGAAGCTTCAGAATCCCAACAATTACCCACCACGTACACTTTTGTTGGGGCATTGCCATTCCCACCTTGATTACCACGGTTTTTGTTCTTCAACTTTGGGCAGTCTCTCTTGAAATGCCCCTGAACACCACACTCATAACAAGTGACAGCATTCTTAGTTATTCCGGAGTTCCCACATTTGTTATTATTACCATTGGGACCAGAACTCCTATAGTCACGAGCCAGATGGCCGATCTTCTTGCACTTATTACACCTGGGAGCACATGGTCCTTTGTGGTGATAGTTGCATTTTGTATACAAGGGCAATGATCCCGTGTACTCCCTCTTCTCACCACGGCCAGCAGTGTAAGCCCTCCCAGTGTTATGTCTCTTGTTTTGTTATTGGTGCCCCTAACTATTTCCAACATTAAACTCTAACTTTCTCTTCTGCTCAGCTTGTCTTTCAGCAATAGTGAAGACTTTTTGATCCATCTGATCGTTAGCAAACTCAATTGCTTTTTCCATTGTCTTAGGTTGATATGACATTACATTTCCCCGAATCATATCAGGAAGTCCACCAACATATTTCTCAACTTCATCTGATTCCTCGTGGAACATCCTTCCACACATCAGTGCAAGATATTGAAAATGCAGAGTGTAACTCACGACATCAGTACCTTTTACTTTTAGGTAACAAAGCTCAATTTCTAACTTCTTGATTTCACTAATTGGGTAGTATTTGACTGTCATTATCTTCTTTAGTGCCTTTTAGTCCATAGCATAAGCAACATCTTGAGCAACAGTCTTTATGTGGGAGTTCCACCATGTTAGAGCATTTCCAAGGAAAGTGCATGTAGCAAACTTAACTTGGTTCTCCACAACACAGTTGCTGATATAGAACACTGATTCCATTTTCTCGAACCATTGTGATAGCACAACCACTCCTTCAGTACCCTTAAAAGTAAGGGGCTTGCAATTCAGAAAATCCTTGTACGCACACTCACTGGGAGTGCGTACAGTTCCTCTAATTCTAGTTTCAGAAATGTGGCTTCCGTCGCCATGACTATTAGTGCTATTTTGAAGAGTTTCATGATTAGCAAGTGCCGCAAACACTCTTGCTTCGATTAGTTTCTTAACAGCAGCAGCTGTCATAGGGGTAGTAGCCGCAATAGCAGCAGCAGTAGCCCTTACAGCAGCAGCAGCAGCCCTTGCAGTAGCAGAGGATCTCCTTGGTGGAATATTGTTCTAAATCACAACAATATAAAACACGTAAGTTTTCATAAACATCACAACATGACATAGGTACAACATATATATAACAAGATCACATCACACAGTGATTACATAACATGACTAGGATCACAATACATAACAGAATTAATTGAGATTGAACATAACAAATACAAACCTAATATATAAACAAGATCATATCACCAAGTGTTAATATAACATGATATGATATATAGGTTGGGTTGTGGGAGATGAGTAAGAAAATTTGTAAGGGTATGGGCTGGGATCACAAATACATAACTTAATTAGATCGCCATGACATAATATAACACATCATATATAACTTGGAAAACATACATGATATGTCTGAAACAAAGAAATGGAAAAATTACAAATCCTACTACCCGTGCTAGCTGGGTATAAAACCCTAATACTTAGCCGCTAACAAATAATATAGATACGAATATGACATTGAAAATGTAAACCGTAGCAGAATAACCAGCGGCCGCTTGGGGATCATCTGCATGATCTATCTCTAGCCTGAAGTGCCTAAATCTGCCTAGACCGCTAACCACTATCCCTGTAGCAATGAAACCTGTGCAATAAAATGTGCCGGTCAATGACTCTAGTGAAGCGATCAACGGTAATCCTGCTACTGGGTGTGAGTCCATAGCCTGCAGCTCAAGTGAAAACGCTGAAACCTCAATCCCACTGAATATGTCCCAAGCCTCTCAGAAACTAGAGCCCGAGAGCCGTTAGCCCCGCCATCCTGATCCAACAGTCATGCAGTCCATGGTGGAACTGACCATCCTCAATCAATATGTCAACTCTCTAAGATAGCTGAGTTTGTATGTCCTGGCCATCCGCGATCACAGCATAAATATCCTGAGTGTCATGCCCTTCAAACCGCAGCAAGCTCGTTACTCTAGCATTGACCCCTCGAAGGGGGTCATCGTGCTAAAGACATAGTAATAATATCTCCTCAACAACCTCTGCCGGGTCTACCTAAACATCCCTAATACCATAGCTGACCTCCTCGGCTCTCTGACGTCTAATCCTCGACATTCCATAGGTCTGCCTGATAAACCTATATCTGCACCAATGCCTCTCAGTAGGTACTATGAGCAGCATTCACACTCTCCCTCACCTCAATCCTCGATGTGGGAGTGTCAACATAACCTCATTATCCCCATGGGTGGTGGTATGGAGATAAGGCTGGTAGTGTGTGGTAGTAGAGATAGATGGTAACAGTAATGAAGTGGGTACAGGTGGTGGTACAGTAGAGATGACGTGGAGGTGGTATTTGGTGGTGAGGGAATCTGAGGTAGTGGATATGACCAAGGTGAAAGTGGAGATGGTGGTGGAATAGGTAAGGAAAGAAGTCTCTTGACCTCCGCCTCTGATGGCAACAGTATAGGTGTTTGGGGTCTGACAGACATCCTGGCCATGTGCCGTCTAGGTGATGGTACAGGTGTAGGTGCATCCTCGTTAGTCTCAAATGCCTCTGTGTCCTCAGCTGAGGGAACAGGGTCGACACAAAACGGGTAAAGCAGAAGAGTCAGCTGGAGCTAGGTGCTCTTCCTCCTCGTCATCATCCTCATCCTCAAAAGGCTCCTCATCCTCATCATCAGTATCATCATCATCATCATCATCGGAGGGCTCATCCTCACCATCTCATCCATCAGAAGGATAGTCAGCATGATCCTCCTCGGGGTCCTCCTCCGAATCCTCATTCCCAGTCGGAAGTCACCACATAGCCTGGTGACAAGGTAATAGGTGAGGCATCATAGTAGTGGCTGGTCCTCCCAAGGTGCTTTCATCATTAGATGGCACTAATACTTGGGGTAAACTCAGGCTCGATGTACGTAATGGTACCTCGATAGTGAAGGGTGGGATGCTCAGGACTGGCACGTCATCGGGAACGGTGGGTGCTCAGGTCCAGGCACATAGTCCGGAGATGGCGGCTAACCGGTTGCATAGGGATTCCATCGACTCGGGAGTCCATCATAACCCTATACGATGACTCGTAGAGAACCTCTATCATACAGCTTCTCATCAGCTCCTCAAAAGACTCTCCTTGGCTCATAATCAGTGTAGACGGATGTGTAGGTGACCGTGGATGAAGAAAACATGACAGAATCTGTAACACTCAAACAGAGTTTACATTAGTACATATATAAGACCAATAATAATATACTTAATATATTATAAATACGTATGTGAATCATGCAATATCTAGTCTACCCAACTAATGCAACAAGTAATGTATGAATGAATGGTCCATGAAAATCCCTTTGTATGATGCAATGTTTGAAAAATGGTTATAGTCCAAGTAAAAACATTTGACCTGGTTCTCTATAACCTTGGCTCTGATACCAATTTGTAACACCCCCAAATAGGGTCGCAGCGGAATAATGAGTCCGGGAGCGTTACTTCATAGATCAATAGTACAAGATATGAGAACGACCTCTAGAAGAGTCGTTTAAAATATGATACATTGGATTTATTGAAATTGTTTAATACAAAGTACAATGGCTTAAATTGTTTCACATTGAAATAACAAGATTTTAGCTTATAACAATTATCCCAAGGTGTAATGACTCCAAATCTTTTATGCATGACTCCCCAAAAGAGCATCCCCAATGTACCCTTAGCACCTCGTGCTTCATTGACCTGAGAAAACATGCTTTAAAACGTCAACATAAAGTTGGTGAATTCATAGGTTTATGTAAATATAATGTAGGACCGCAAGATTTCCAAGTGTATGATAATGCAACAGATGCAAACATCACAAAGTGTAATTACGTTTCCCTAAGCTCATGACACTAAAGCTCGACATGTATGAATTGCAATATAAATTGCCAACATTGCCCTTGATGATGTTCTAACCCGCAACATCCCAAATCCAACATGGTATACATCCGTTGGTTCACTTCGTGACACCAGTGAGAGCTACTCACGCGGAGGATGTCAATCCCAAATAGATCTATTTATAACATTCGCGCTCACTAAGGATCAAAAGTAATTACAGATCATGATAATGGCACAATGGGTTTATCCGCTAAACGAATTAGGCAAACACGTAATCATGATAAAATGTACACTTGCGTCCAATTTGTAAAACAATGCATGTTTCTCACCCCAAAAGTTGTAAATCATTGATATAGTAAAACATGGGGCTATGAACTCACCTTAGTGAATAGTGTTGATAATATGAATCAAGTGAGTGAGTCGACAAGCGAAATCCGAACGCAACCTAATTAAATGTAGGCCGTATGAGTACAATGTACTTAATAGTACTACATCACAAGTTATATAGTTACACCACCACCTAATAGTCTTTGTTTAGTTTTAAATGTCAAAACAATGTTTAAACCGTACTTTATTGAATAAAGGTGTTTGTATTTGTATCCGTAAAATAAAGTGTGGTTTTCGTCTCACTCAATGGACGTTTGTTTAATATTACAATTTTAATATTATTATTGATTATATAATTATATTATATAATTGGTTTAATTATTTTTATAAAATAGTGCACAAAAGTAAAAATAGTGCATACGGTTTTATAAACCTTCGTTTCTTTATCGTTTTAACCCCGTTTCAAGTGTTTCTTATGTCCACAAGTTTCCGTATCAGAAAATCTATCAAAATATTATATTTATAATATTTATGCCCCTGATGATCAGTAGTTCTAATTGTTTTTATAAAATTATATAAAACTACTTTTATATAATTAATCGTCGTAACCTTCTAAAAGTCATAACTTACTCATATTTAATCCGTTCGCATTATTTTTTTTGTTTTGTGTTTTGTCTTTATAGTATGGATTCGTATTTTGAAAAGTCCCTAATCAAATTTTTAATTTTATAATATATAATATGGTTTGGTACTGTTATGAACAGTAACAGTAAGTGAAAGTTTATAAAAATACTTTTTATAACTTTAATTATTGAAATCGTATTTTAATTGTATCTCGTTACGTTTTTTTTTAATTCGGTTTTTAGTGATTCCTATGTCCACGGCTCGTAATGAAAAGCCCTATTTAGGAACATTAATTCCCAACAGTATACTGTCTATGAACAATAACTTATTTTATAAATTAGGCTTTATAAAAAAATACTTTTTTAACTTTAAACTTGTAAATAACGTATCACTTCATTTTAATCCGTTTTTTTTTGATTTCTTACATGTTTGGATTCGTCATGAAAAGTACTATTTTTATAAAACATCTCCCTTAATATACCAGATCTAAAACAATAAATATTTTTATAAAATAACTTTTATAAAATACTTTTGTACATTTAATTATTGTAAACTTAAAAATGTCATATCTCCTTCGTTATTGCTTGGTTTTTCAAGTTTCTTATATGCTTACGATCCTTGTGATAAGTACTAATAAACTAAAATATAAAATGTATACCTTTATACACGAATTCAAACAATAGGTTCTTATGTTTGTACATGATTTATTTTATAAACTTGTTTTATATACTTTTCACTTTGCTAAACCATTACAAGTCCTCTAACTTATTAAATAGCATAACTTGATATATTTTATGTCCTCTATAATATGCCCATGAATATGTCCAAGTATGGCAAGTCCTTATGATCTTTGTACATAACTTTTGTAGATAAAACTTTCAATACAAACTAAACTTATAAATTAATTTACACTTATATAGAATTTTCTATCTCCTTTTTTGAGGTATCACTCACCAACAATAATATAAAATTTGAATTATATATATCTTTGTACTATTCCATAAATCATAAAAATAAACATAGGTGGTTTTTAACATATATAACAAGTATGCACACATAAGCTAATGAATGAATGGAAATGAAATACTTAAATTAGACCTTATAGAAGAGATGTGAAATGATGAACACCAGAAAGAAACCCGAGCCAAACTTCCAAATTCCAAAACCCAATCAAGAAAACCCTAAAATATGTTTTCTTGATTAATCCTTATTAAACCCAAATCCAAGCTTGTAATAACCTTGAGTAACCTTAAATGATCTTAGAATGAACACTAGAATACTTGGAATGCTTTAGAGTGAAAAATAAAATGAAACCCTAGCCTATAATTTTAAGCGGTGGGTTTTGAGCTTATTTTAGGAGAGTATGATTTGTTTTTCTTGTAAATGAGAAGAGATTTGACAGATGACTTTATACTTCCTACTTATTCACTGGAAAGTCCTAATACTACCTTAAATCAAACCATGAGGTGTTAGTGGTTTCAAGTACAAATGCAAAGAGCTCTCCTCCTCTCACTCTATACTCATACTGCTGAAATGGTGTTTAGGGACATTATGTGGCCAATTTAATGGATACATGGGATGAGGTACTAGTGTGTAAGGTTTATAACATGTTAAGGTAAGAGTTAGTGGGTTTGTAGGATTTATTTCTTATGTATAGTCTCCTAACCGGCCATAATGGGTTATAGATAAAGAAATAAGTTAATTTTTGTGTATTGGGTATAAAAGTGGGTATTTGTTTGAGTATAGATAGGTATTAGTGCTTTCGGGTACGCCTAAATGTAATTTATTGCGAAACGTAAGCGTTTTACGTAACCAATAAAAATAAATTATAAAAAGTTATAATGTATACTCTTAATAATTATATAACACTTGCTTGATGTAAACTTTAACTTGTTTGGTGTCTGTTTACGTTGAATGATGATTTTTAGTTTACGCGATTTAACTATAAGATAATAATTAAAAGCAAACGCATAAAACCCTAAAAATAATTAATGAAAATAATTGAGTCAGGAAATGACCTGAAAATGTGAAATGTTACATGAAACACATTGAAGAGTTCATTTATCTCTCAAACAAACTGAATAGAAACTGCTGAAGCTGAAGCTTCAGTTCTAGTCGAATTAATTGTTTTTTATTTCTTATAACTTTGGTTAGAGAATAACTTTGAAGGAGATAACACATCAATTGTTATTTAACTACCTTGCTATTCCGCAAGCAAGGTGTGTCATAGATTCTTTATTTGATTCTAATAAGAACCTATACGTTGAAAAGTACTTCTGTGTGTTTTAAACTTGTTCTTTATATTCTTCATATATATATATATATATATATATATATATATATATATATATATATATATATATTTAAAACTCTCTCGTGCCATTGTTGCCATAGAATCTGATTAGTTTAATTTGATAAACCTTATATCAGATTCCAAGGGACCAACAAGTGGTATCAGAGCCTTCTGGTTTATAAAATCCCTTTAAAAGGATATAGAAAAGGCTCAATGATTTTTAAAATCAAGGTCCATCTTAAATGGCAGCAGAAGTACCACAGACTCTTGAATATAGAGGTGGCCAGCTAAATGATGCTCCTGTACTAGAGGTGGAAAATTTCACCAACTGGAAAAAGAGGTTCATGTGCCATATCGTTGGTATTGAAACTCAATTTGAAACATCATAAAAAATGGTCCTTTTATCCCCATGATAGCTGGTCAAAGGAAGCCAGAAGGACAATGGACTGCAAATGAGAGAAAGGCTGCTAACTTAGATCAGCGACTCAAAAGTCTTATCATATCTATCCTTCCAGATGACAAAATGAATTATGTCATAAACTGCTTAACAACTAAATTAACCTGGGATGACCTGATACTGTATCATAAGGGCCCCTCTGATGTGAAAGAAAGTAGGGTTATGGACCTAAAGTTGTGTTACAATACCTTCAAATTCAAAGAAGGTGAAACATTAACACAAACTTTTACCATATACAAAGCTTTGATGAATGAGTTAGTAAATGATGGCATCAAACTTTCAAAGCTTGAAATAAATACTGGTTTTATAAATGGGTTACCAAAGAAGTGGCTAAGTTTCTGCCAAAGTCTTAGAAACACAAATCATGTGAAAGATTCAGAGCTTGCTTCTCTATTTGTCAAACTCAAATATGAAGAAAACCTAATAGACAATATTTATGAGACTGAAAAGAACAAATATCTTGTCTCTGCAACACCTCTGTCAACTGCTTTCTTCTCTACCTCTATTATCCAGGACTTTCAAGATAGTCCTGATGATGAAGAGGATACAAGAAGCAGTCATGAGTATTTGAATGACCTAAAAGAAGAATATCAAGCAAGAGCCCTTTTAGCCAAGTCTAAAAGGTTCTTCAAAAAAGGTACTCAAAGGTTAAGCAATGCAAAAGCAACTGACCAAACTGAATGCCATAAATGTGGCAAGAAGGGTCATTTTGCAAGAGACTGCTGGTCAAAAACTTCAGTTCCTTCATATCAGTCACCCTTTCAACCAAAACCTCTCAGTTCCTCTTATCACAAACCAGAACTAAGGCCTACCAAGTACTTTAAAGCCAAATACAACAAAGTCAAGGCTAAACTGGCTCTCCTGAGTTCAAGTGCTTCAGCTTTCAAAGCCTTAATGGTTAAGAACAAATGTCTTATCGCTAAAGCCTATGAATGGGATGAAGAAGAAGTGTCATCAGATGACAATGAGAAGGTGGAGGTCAAAGTAC
>BQNB010014524.1:6564-29106 GCA_026074375.1 Tanacetum coccineum
TGTTAACTAACATCATTTAATTTACCCATTTGACCCATTAGAAATAAAACATACCCCAGATCCAACCATTCAAAAGTACCAGAGTCAAAGTTTCTGTCCATGAACACCTGTTTAAAATAATAAGATGGATCATTTAAAACATATGTACCTTCAAACGAGCAACTAGGGGCTCTTCCTTAGGCACATCATGAGTTGTTTGTGAAACATCTAGAACTTGCCTCTCTTTAACAATCGAGTTGTTGTGCTCACCATTTTTTACTTTGGGGTGATTAACGGTTTCAATATGGTTCCAACTAAGAATTTTGAAAAGACACCATACGAAGTATGGCATGGGCAAGCCCCTAAGCTGTCTTAAAATTATGGGTTTGTGAGGCACTTGTTAAGCGTTATACTCTTACCAAGCCAGACAAGTTAGAACCTAGGTCTATTAAGTGTATCTTTATAGGATACCCAAAGGAAACAATGGGATATTCTTTCTAGTACCCACCCGAGAACAAAGTCCTTATTGCTTGGAATGCATAACTCAAGAAGCAAATAGGAGTCTAGAAGATCTTGAAATTATTCATGAAGAAGATACGCATCCTTCTATATACACTAGCTTACATCATGAAGAAGATGATCTAGAAATAGATGAAGCTCAAAGTGATATCATTCCCATTCGTAGGTCCACAAAGAGACGTCCCACAGATCGTATGTGTTTATACATCGATGCTGAGGAACATGAGTTAGGGGATCTCGGTGAACCCGCTAACTATAAAGCTGCATTGTTAGACCCTGAGTCTGATAAATGGCTTACAGCTATGAATGTGGAAATGCAATCCATGAAAGACAACGAAGTTTGGATCTTGGTTGAACTTCCTCCTAATGGCAAAACCGTTGGTAGGCACAGTGCTCTTTAAGAAAAAGACTGACATGGATGGAGCTGTACACACCTATAAAGCTCGTCTTGTGGCGAAGGGCTATACTCAAACCCCAGGGATTGATTATGAGGAAACCTTCTCACCTGTTGCAGACATTAGAGCTATTAGGATTCTCATAGCCATAGCTGCGTACTATGACTATGAGATTTGGCAAATGGATGTCAAAACTGCCTTCCTCAATGGATATCTCAATGAAGAGGTTTACATGGAGCAACCTGAAGGTTTTGTCAATCCAAAATATCCAAACCGAGTATGCAAGCTGAAACGTTCCATTTATGGGCTTAAGCAAGCATCAAGGCAATGGAATAAGCGTTTTGTAGTGATGAAGATAAAAGAAATTTGGTTTAGTCAAAAACAAATGCTGATGAGCGACCGACATGTGTAATATCAAAAAGCACGTGGGAGTAGAGAGTCACTATTCTAGAACTTGTGAGATTTCGACGACATAGTATCATGGAAGCAGGCAATCCATTTACAAGATGTTAAATCACCTTGAAAGTGTTTTGGCTATGAAAGATTTGGTGAAGCTGCAATATATTCTTGTAATTAAAGATCTGCAGAGATAGATCAACGTCGGTTGGATATTGCTTAATGATCAAAGTGCTTATATCGAAAAAATCTTAAAGCGATTCACAGGAGATTCCAAACGTGGGTAGTATCCCCATGCAGGATAAGCATAGATTGATAAAATCACAAGGAGCCTCACAACCTGTTTGAATTGAAGCGCATGCAAAGGTTCCATATGCCTCAGCAGTGGGTTCTATTATGTATGTTGTGAGAAGTACTCGCCTGATGTTGCGTTCCGCCTCAGATCAAACAAGCTGCTTCCAACAGAATCCAGGTGATCGTTCACTGGACTACTGTTAAGACATTTCTGAAGATATCTCAGGAATACTAAGGACATGTTTCTAGTTTACGGAGGGATCTAAAATGAGAGCTCAGGTTTCTTGCTACACTGATGCTGGATATCTGACGGATGCTGATGACCACAAGTCTCAGACTGGATATATATTCGTTTTAAATGGAGGTGTTGTTGACTGGAAAGAGTGCCAAGCAAGATATCGCTACTTCATCTGCAGTAGCTGAGTAATTGCTGCCTTTGATGTTTCCTAAGGAAACCGTAGGGTTAGGAAATTCATTTTCTGGGCTCGGTGTTGTACCCACAATTGAAAAACCCCATTAACATGTATTGTGATAAAACTGAGCAATCGCTATAGCTAATTATCAGGAATCACTACAAGGTGCAGACATTTCCCGTGCCAAAGTACACTATCCTCCGCGGAAGTAATTGAATTTGGTGACATAAAGACATGCAAAAGTTCACAACAAGATGACAACTAGCTGACGCGTTTACAAAAGCGTTGGCTTTTCCTAAGCATTCAGTACTTACTAGGAATATTGGAATGCTTCCAGCTAGTAGTTTCATGTAAATCTGTGTTTATTAGTCATTTGGATAATTGGGATTGTAAAGACAATTTTATTTTCTGATGAATAAAGATACGAGGTATTTGTTATCATTCATATAACAATTGTTTGTCCTATATTTGCATATTTAATCCTTGAATGATTTATCATTCTAAATATGTCCATTGTCGGTTAACAATATGGGAGTATTGTTACATAAGGCAAATGTGAGTGTTGGTTATATTCTTTGAATATATGGATGGTTCCCGCCAAACTCATATGTTACTCACAAGGGATGCGTATTGGACACCCCAACCTTCGAATGTTTACTTTATGGATCCGTTGTCATAAGTAAAATTTCGAAAATGGTTAGTTAAGTCATCCTTAGACTTGAGAATACAAACAAGTTCTGGTATGTGTGGATATCACTTTTTAATTCTAAGTCAAACGCTAACCTGAAAATGGTAGTTATAAAGGCTATTATTGGAAGTGATGTGAAGCAGCATTCACAACACTTGTATTCAACAAAGAATTTGTTCCTCCACTTGATGTGCAGAATGATACCTTGGCGCCTCTCCAGAATTAATCAGATAATTGTTTGGCCGAACCCAAAGGGTAATGCAAGATGATTCTTGATTACATTTGGTATATCTGTATTAAGTTCTATAACGAGAATCTAAATGGTTAAACTATATGGAATGAGTTAGGATCCATATCCATGGTTTAACGGTATATGAACAAAGGGATGATTATAGCAAGAGATACATAACCATGCTACTGAGAATGTTTTTGAAACTTGATCTCAGACATTTCTAGTTTAAAAACGAATGTGAGTGTTGCTAGACGTTTCTGTCGTTAGTATATGGGATGTCTGCTACTCTAACTCCCAAGTGGGAGCTGTTGGATTATGTGAGTTGGACTAGCTCGTGTACAACTAGAAATGCGTGAGCCTATTGGGGGCACACACGTTAAACACTTAGAGTGCGTTTAATGCTTCACGAAACGTTTCTAATTATAAACCAATGACTTAAAATGACAAGACACAAATCCTAATGGTCTCCTAACAGGTAGCCGGCCTAAGAAGGACCTAGATGGGTGTCTAGGTTCATTATTTGGAGATAAGAATAGTAGAGGAGTTGTGATAAGGCTAAAATTGAAGACTTTAAGTCTTATCATGAGTTAGGGGTGAGAGGATATAAATACCTCCCTCCCTAGCTCATAAATTTCGTCCTACATAACCTAAAATCACAGAGAAACTTGTTCCTCCCCTCTTCTCCATTCTTAACAGCCAAATACTAAACCTTAGTTAGGGTTAAGTCATTTTTGGTTCTCTTTCCCAACCTTTTGTCAATTTCGGTAAACCTTTTAAGGGGTTTTCGAATTGTGATTTGATCCCAAGGCTGTTCCAGAAGGTTTATTATATTGGTTTACTTATTCTCAAGGCGTGAGAATTGACAGAAACAAGCTAGGGTTTGTGGATTTGATTTTCGGTGGTACTGTAGCACCGAATTCGGTGAAGACCCTAGTTAAAGCTTCTGAAATTCGGTACAGGTCCAAGTGGTTTGATTGCGTACTTAATTCAGGGGTATTTGTGATACAATGGTTGTTTGGGATACACGTGAATTTAGGCTAGCATCCGGGCGTACTTGTTGACGTGTTTGTGTGAGTTCTCGTAGAGGTGGAAACTTATCCACTTAGTTTCATTTGCTGTTGACTTCAAGGGTTAGTTTTCTTGTTTACCTTTTGTTTATTTATTGTGTGTTAACTATATGAGCCAAACATGATAAATATCCGCTGCGTACTCGTAGTGTTAATGGTTAACCGATTATCAAATCCGAAAACTATCTTCAACTTTGTTATGTTTTGCTACAAATCTTTGTATAATGCTATATGACATGGAAGTGTTAGATTCTTCTTTTTATTGAAACTGTTTCAAGTGTTATTGAAACAATTTTTTAAAGCTAGCCGCCCATCGGGCGGGCCTTGATGCTAGTAAGCCTATATACTTCAAAAAGAAAATTTTGTCATATAAACATGTATATATAAATAGACCAGTCTAATCATAAAAACGAACAAAATAAACTATACCTTGACTAATAACAAACATTCACAATCATAAACTTTCAGTATAAGCATGGTTTGTTCCTAAATTTGTTACATATTATACTTGACAGCAGGGTAAAGAGGGGAGCAACTAAATATTGATCAACCGAAACTATCATCTTTCTCTTCATTATCTTTGTCAATGTCAATCAAAAGGTAATTTTTATTGCGGCTGAACATGGAAATTTGGTTTCTTTTCTTCCATTTGATATTGGAAATTGACAAATCATCATCGAAAGTATCATCAAGTGTATCGTCATCCCCATCAAAAATGCTCTCATCGTCGGAACTTTCGATTTCGATAACATCGTTCTATTTCCATGTCGCCAAGTTCGCTTCCCTTTTCCTTTTCTTCTGTTCACGAATCACCTCATCCGCCAACAGGTGGGTTGTCTTCATGTTTCTAAAAGGCGGAAAACAACATCACGCGTTCATACGAATAAATATAGTATATCTCAAACAAAACGAAAAATGTAAAAAGGAGTGATACCACATGATCATGAAGATCGACATCACCGTTCCCAGCTTGTTGTTCATATGAAGGAGAAAATGTCACGTATTAATAAATAAATTTCAATCGTGGGATGTTGTAACATGACTTTACCTTGATTTCCTCGTTCATAGTCATCTTCGCATGCCAAATTCGTATGTTGTTGCTATAATAGTTGAGACACTATTTGAGTTGCTCATCTATATAAATGCAAATAATCAAAATGTTAAAGATAATACATCAAAAGAGGAGTTTGATCTATAATAGATGAAAAAGAAAACATTTATTTCACACTTTCATTGTGTTTTGATAGGAATTTTGAATGAACCAAATGAAGCTGATTATGAGTATCTATTTATAAGGCAATTTTAGACGTCGAAATATTGAATTTTGAAAAGATAAACAATCAAAATATAGATAAGTGTTGACTTTTGAGTATTTAAATTGCGTAAAATCCAATGTTTTGAAAACCGGGTCGCTAATCGACTAGGTCGAATCACCGGGTTACCGGTTTAACCGGTTCGACCACCGGGTCAACTCGGTCTTCCACAACAAAAAACCAAAAATTTTGCAATGATTATAAAACAAACATATATATAAATCATGAAATATTCATATATTAAGCATAAAAACAATTTACTAACAAATATAATATCTAAAAATAAAATTACGTCGCAAATATATAAAATTAACATGTTTTATTTGTAAAAAAACACGAATAAACCGAAACCTAGGCCGGGTCTCGAGGACTGGGTTGACACGGGTCGCTTCATACCTGGCGGATCTAATCGGTTTTTGAAATTATAAAACCCGGTTTAATTTGACATGTTTTTTCGACCGGAACCGGTTCAACCGGCCGGGTCGAACCGGGATTCAAAACATTGATAAAACCTCATAAATTGCTTGTGAATGTATTCAACGATGTTAAAAAAATGTATTCAACGAGTTTTGAAATCCATGCTTCGCGGCGGGGCGTTTGTTAGTTTTCGATATTGTTGTTTTTTTTGTTTAAGTCCGTGAAGATAAAATATATGTTTTATATATTTTCCCAGACTCAAATTATAGGATTCTAGATCGGGTTGCGTTAGTCGACCATGTTAAAAATAGTGATTAATAACCGGGTCACAATGTTATGGGCCAGTCTACACATGCAGACCCAACACCAAGCCCAGCGCTAGGCCCAACACCTGCTAATCGTAATGTATCGTAATTTATGCCCCTTTTCGTTTGAATGTGTTTGCGTCATGAGTTCCGTTTTTAGTATTGTTAATTACTTAATAACCACGTTGATAATGTTACAATAACTCACCTTACATATAAAGGTTGTTTAAACCACGTAGATATGTTTATTGTAATGTTAGATACATCGGTTTAAATGATTTGTTTTTAATTTGTCAAAGACATCTTTTTAAAAGCACATTTATAACTTCATTGTTTGGTTTCACAACTCTTCATTTAGTCACCACCATGGAAGGAAAATAATTCTCATTCTTAAATTGTATGACTAAAAATATTACTAGAAACAAGATCAAGGAGTATGCAAAATAAAATTAGTATTAAGAGTGAGCACATGCATATGACATGTGTTAGATAGGTAACTATACACACACATAACCATTGTTTAATCGTATATTTGTGAACTTATTGACACCGAATCCAGTAAAAAGGTTTTAAAAAAAACACGTCTATTACACGGTTCTTGGAAAATAGTTCTCATTCTTAAATTATATGACTAAAAATAATTCTCATTCTTAAATTAAATGTATTAAGAGTGAGCAAATGCATATGACATATGTTAAATATACACACACATAACCATTGTTCAATATTTGTGAACTTATTGACACCGAATCCAATAAAAAGTTTTTTTTAAAACCCGTGGATTACATACCTTTTAAGCTAGTTCTTCTATAAAACACAATTTTTGTCAGTTATATAATAAAGTTTTTCTGAAAATAACTTTTATCATCGTGCTGTCGTGGATTTGTAAACACCAATATTTTGAAACCCGGTTCGACCCGGCCGGTTGAACCGTCTCGGTCGAAAAAACGAGTCAAATTAAACCAGGTTTCATATTTTCGAAACCCGATTAGACCCTCTAGGTTTGGAGCGACCCGGTTTAACCCGGTTCTCGAGACCCGACCACGTTTTGGTTTTTTAGTGTTTTTTGATAAATAAAGCATGTTAATTGTATATATTTGCGACATAATTATATTTTTACCTGTTAAATTTATTAATTAATAAATAGTTTTTATGCTCAATATTCTGAAATATTTCATGATTTATATATTTATTTTCATCTAATCATTCAAATTTTTTTAATTTTTTTGTTATGGAAGACCGGATTAATCCGATTGTCGAACCGATAACTCGACCGAATTGATTAGTGACTGGTTTTTAAAAAATGGGTAAAAACTCAACTGAAAAAGTCAAAACCCCCAAAAATAGTTTGAATCAATGTAACGCTGCATTGACCAAACCTGCATGCTGGTATCTTGTCCAAAAATAAGAATAGATCATCATATCTCCCCCAAACTAAAACTATCTACGTCAGTTTAATGGGTAAGGTATCTTCATTTTTTAATTTAGGTGTTGGATTTTTTGTTCGATTTTTTTGGGGTTATAATTATTGAAGGTTAATGTTTTCATTGATTATAACTGATAACAACTATCCTATTATATATGATACAAGAGATTATTCTAGAATAATAACATACATTGGGCTTGGGCCTATAACAATCAATAAGTAATAAATGTTGCTTGATGACTTGCTTTGAATATTGACGTGACTGTTTGAATGGACTGAATTTGTGACTTGACTTAGTATACCGGCTAATATCCAAAATATATATGTTTTACTACGCCCCTTGCTGTTTGAGCTGGGAGGAGACGGGTGCTCAAGATGGAAGCGCGAAAATCTGTCTAAATAATGCCGTAGAGACCTTTGGTGAAGATCTCAAACATACTAAAAACGACGATTGGAACATGATGAATTTCCGAACATGACAGCTTAACCTGATATCACAAACAAAATAGATATAAATCTCTATATGTTTGGTGCGTTGATGTTGAACCGGGTTGGCCGACATATAAACTGTACTAACGTTATCACAATAAACCAGAGTAGCAGTTAAGAGATGAGAGTGTAACTCACGAAGGAGATTGCAAATCCAAGCAGTCTCGGCAACAACATTAGCAACACCTTGATATTCTGCTTCAACACTAGAGCGAGAGATGGTGTGTGTCGATTTAGCAGGACAAAGACACAGGTTATCACCGAGAAACACACAATTACCGGAAGTAGGACTCGACGAGTAGACGGACAACCAAACCAGTCAGCATCAGTGTAAACTCAACTAAAAGGATGTAGTCGCGGAAGATATATAGTGAAGATCCAAGATCCGAGAGTGCCTGAACACAGGCATGATACGTTTGAGGAGCGGCAAATGCGGCTCCCTCAGATCATGCATATAGAGACAAAGTTGTTGAACTACATAGGACAAATCTGGGTGAGTAAAGGTAAGATACTCAAGTCCCCCTACAAGGCTACGGTATAAGGTAGGATCGTGTACTGGAACACCGTCCGGACCCAATTTGGAGTCAGTGTCAACCGGTGTTCAAGATGGGTTATAATTAACCATATGGGCACGTGCTCAAGATAGTGAAGAGCATACTTCTTTTTAGTGAGACAAATAAAATACATACTTGTAGAGTGGCGAACAACAGAGTATGCAAGAAAAATTCATTAAGTGCCCCGAGATCAGTCTTATCAAACTCTTGTTATGCAGAGAGTCTATATCTGCCGAAGCAGAATGAGGAAGAAGTTGTCGTTGGTTAATATATTTAGCATATAAGCAATCCTGAGACCCCGCGTGTATAGATAAACAATGAAGAATCACAGCGACTAGGTGAAAATCCAGCCCGAGTGGCATAGATTGTAAACCGCTGAAACCAAGCACGAGGTGCTTGTTTCAGACCATACAAAGATCTATGTAAAATAAAAAATAAAAAATTACAACATGGTGAGGTATCGTGAATCAACAAGCCGGGTGGTGTGATGCATGCATACCGTCTCGATATCAAAGTTAAGAAGTTGTATTCTTGACATCAAGATGGTGATAGGCCACGACGAGAACACACAAGGATAAGAACATGCGAATAGTACGCTGGTTTACAACCGGATAAAGTCTTGTTCAAATCAACACAAGCGCTGACTACTACCAGTAGAACTAATCGAGCCTTATAGCGACTCAACGTACCGTCAGCATGAAACTTATGCTTAAATAACGACATGGAGCGAAGCAGGTTGACATTCGAAGGCCTGGGTACAAGAATCCAAGTACCATTTTTAACTAGTTGAGATTATTCGTAAACTGTCTTAATATAATACAAGAGATTATTTAGAATAATAACATATGGGCTTGGGCCTAATACAATCATTAAGTTAATAAATGTTGATTGATGACATTGACTTTGAATTTTGACTTGGACTTGTTGAAAGAATGAATTTGACGTGACTTATATATGGCGAATATCTAAAAATTATGGGTCAGAATAATAAAGTGAACACATTTTGACCTAATTAGTATTGTCATATATTTTTTGATTTTAGCCATATATAAGTCAAGTCAAGATTAATCTTTCATACAGTCAAGTTTAAATTCAAAGTAAGTCATCATATCAACATTTATTGACTTATTGATTTGTATTAGGCCCAAAAGCCCATTGTGATTATTCAGAGAATATTCTCTGTTTCATATATATAGGATAATTAATTAGGTAAATTTGTTCCACTTTTTATGACAAGATAATCTTTTAACTTTTTAAAATCTTTTAATTGTCTATTCTCTGATTATTTCTTATGATACAAACTCTAATATTGTAGTAAAAAGTGTTATAAAAACCACGTCGATTCGCACTAAAATATTAAAAAAAAAAACATAATCTTTACTAAACCCTAAATTTCCGTATGGCCGGCTTTTTATACAGGCTGTTACCTAAGATATTGCCGTGTCTCACAACAGGAAGACAGTAGATGATTGATGAAGTTGACTCTCTCGGCGTTAATAAAGTTCCGTACATTTAATGTTCCTGATCAAAATCTGTCAAAACCTAGGACAATGGATGATTGAGACGCCCTCGGGTCAAGGCGAGTGGCCTATACTTCCAAGTTCAGGATGAAGTTGAACCTGAAGATGTTCATCGAGTAGGTTAATCTTTCACAATCCGACAGTGTTTGTACAACACTATCTATATCTATCTTTCATAATAAAATATAATGTCTTGCAGCCAGCTGAGATGACCACCCTTGAAAGCAGACTAGGATCTCTCATTCAACACGATACTATTACCCGCGTTCCTGCTTTCAAAGGTATCACATATTCCGTCCTAGTATCATAAATACGGATCAAACTTATTTGATCGCAATGATTAAAATAAGAGGTCATTATCAAGTTAGAGATGAAAACGTTGTCAAAATAGTTAAGTGATTCAAGTAAATGGTTAGTCTACCCATTTTTTTTTCAAAAGTTCTGAAATACCAATAAAAATTCTCAAAAGTTTGCGATTTTTTCAAAAAATCACAAGATTTGACTTTGTGAGGTTAAACCTCGAGTATTTTCAAAAATCACTCCATGTTCCTTCAGTTTTTACGCTTAGCTCAAATTATGAAAGTTGTATATCTCTCTTTTCTCATCTAGTGGCTTTTGAATCACGCGAAAAGAAGTAGTTCTGTGATAATAATTATGGCCAAAATACCACATCGGTAAACGAGAAAAGTTATTAGTGGTATTTGGTATAATCTTTCTCGATCAAATTCTTTATTGGTGATTCAAAAGAAACTAAACGACAAAAAGGATGTCTTGACACTTTCATGTTTGTGCTCTAAGCTAAAAACCGAAAAAATGAACAATTTTTATCCATATCCTGAAAAAGTGGGATTATCTTGGTCAAATATCGCTTCAAATTCATAACCATTTGCTTCGTCTAATCAGTTGAGTTTTTACACACTTTTATATAAAATGTAAGTTAATACTTCTATTTACTCTTTCCCGAATGAAAATCAAAATATTTAGTACTGTATTACATGTCGATCAATTCAATGATATTTGCGATGCTGTTTCTTGCAGGCATTACCTCACTCAAAATGAACAAGTTATGCACACAAGAAGTTGACTTTCCTGGCTTGGAGTGAGAAAAATATGCAGGTTCAGCCACAAGTCATTGAAGTTGTAAGCCATATAGCTTCAACTACAACAAAGTTCCCTAAGAAGTGTGTTGTACTATGCATAGCAGGTAATAAAGATTACTATAAAACTTTCACTTGCTTTAAATCTGAGTTATTAAAAAATTTAATCATGGCTACTCTGACCTCTATAAGTGGTCTTGAATCTGCTATGGGACCTGTAATAGAGAAATCTAGCAAGGTCTGTTGGATATTCCTATCTACATTAATTGTTGATATGCTTGGTTATCTAGTAGCAACATATTTAATGCTTTATTATTTCAGGGGATTGTGTCAGATATTGTGAAATGCATTGGTGACAAAAAAAAGCACATGAGAGAATGTACGTCTTGGGTTGCTTCTACTGATCTTGATAAGATGGTCAGTTTCTTTTATATCTTTCTTGTTGTTAAGTTTTAATTTTTTGTTTATTGACAGAATAATTTGGTATTTATTTATGTTTTTTGACAAAGATATAAATAAATCAAATGTAATTACCTATGACTCTTGGTCTTCTTTTTAGGTTCAATATATTACTCCTTCTATGACTCCTATGACTGATGCTAAACTTGGTGCGGATGGACGCACGGACCTTTTTGACTGGTTGTCCAAACAACTTGCCATCCAGTTGAGACCAAAGATCGGAATGTCTAACCAGTGTAAAACCCCACATATATGTATATATATTTATATTTTTCAACTAGTATAAGCTTATGTTTTCATTCGCTATATAGGTCATGAAAAATGTAAGCGATATTCAAGGACCCGCGTTGGCAATTGTTCTTGAACGATTGAAGTCACATGGTGTATTTCTAGAAGTACATGAGAAAACAAGAGCTACCAGAACTGGACCAACAGTGAAAACAACTACAAAGATCGGAAAGTCTAACTGGTTGTCCAAACAACTTGCCATCCATGTATATCTGCAAGAACTCGGGATTGATGAAATCAGGAAGAGGTTTGTATAATACTTTTTGCTATCTTAATTTGCTATTTGTAGGTTTGAATTCTTACCTTTTTCTAATATGTTTTTGCAACTACTATGAGCAAACTTATAGAGTGGGAGCAAGAGACATTTTATGTCATTCTTTCAGTGGAATTGTTTAGGGCTCTCAGAGCTCGGTTATATGACAGCAACCAAAATTTAATCATGGCTACTCTGACCTCTATAAGTGGTCTTGAATCTTCTATGGGACCTGTAATAGAGAAATCTAGCAAGGTCTGTTGGATATTCCTATCTACATTAATTGTTGATATGCTTGGTTATTCAGTAGCAACATATTTAATACTTTATTATTTCAGGGGATTGTGTCAGATATTGTGAAATGCATCGGTGAAAACAAAAAGCACATGAGAGAATGTACGTCTTGGGTTGCTTCTACTGATCTTGATAAGATGGTCAGTTTCTTTTATATCTTTCTTGTTGTTAAGTTTTAGTTTTTTGTTTATTGACCGAATAATTTGGTATTTATTTATGTTTTTTGACAGAGATAAATAAATCAAATGTAATTACCAATGGCTCTGGGTTGTTTTTAGGTTCAATATATTACTCCTTCTATGACTCCTATGACTGATGCTAAACTTGGTGCGGATGGACGCACGGACCTTTTTGACCGGTTGTCCAAACAACTTGCCATCCAGTTGAGACCAAAGATCAGAATGTCTAACCAGTTGTCCAAACAACTGGTGTGTAAAACCCCACATATATGTATATATATTTATATTTTTCAACTAGTATAAGCTTATGTTTTCATTCGCTATATAGGTCATGAAAAATGTAAGCGATATTCAAGGACCCACGTTGGCAATTGTTCTTGAACGATTGAAGTCACATGGTGTATTTCCAGAAGTACATGACAAAACAAGAGCTACCAGAACTGGGCCAACTGTGAAAACAACTTCAAAGATAAGAAAGTCTAACTGGTTGTCCAAACAACTTGCCATCCAGTTGTTGAGACCAGTCGCTGTTGCTATGACGGTAATTAGTAGATATAAAACTTTATCATACTGCTGTCAATAAATACTCTAGTTGCAAAGTTAAGTGATATCTGTCTGTTATCAGGATAAGTCTGCTGATGTTTGTAAAGCAGCCGAGGGGTTCTTTGGAGATATTGTTAGAGTCTGTGGACCACAAATAGTATGTAAAACCCCACCTATATGTGTACATATATTTTTCAACTAGTATAAACTTATGTTTTCATTCGCTATATAGGTCAAGAAAAATGTAAGAGATATTCATGGACTCGCGTTGGCAATTGTTCTTGAACGATTGAATTCACATGGTGCATTTCCAGAAGTACATGACAAAACAAGAGCCACCGGAATTGGGCCAACAGTGAAATCAACTTCAAAGATCAGAAAGTGTACCGGATACGGATCAAAGCCAGAAAGCTATGTATCTTCGGTATGATATGGCAGCTATACTTTGTTTTTTCCTATTTGTGAAATAAGTATTCAGTTTGTTTCATTTTTGTATTTTAAGCAGTGTGTGGAAGGTATGGAAGTGGTGTGCAAGGAATTCGAAACCACAAGTAAAGTCCCTCAGGGCCATTCAGTAGACAATCTAATCACAGAATTTCATTCTTGTTTAGCTGCTAAGGTACTTTCGTTGTTGTCTCATTTCATTCACTTGAATTGCATTCTTTATAATTTTTATTTACGTGTATATATATTTTCTAGGTTTCAAAGACGTTTGACATTCGCCTGATGGGTGCATCTTCAAAGTCTTGTGAATATGTCCTCAGCACACTTATGCAGGTGATTCTCCGTATTCTTTGTGATTCTGACTTTTTATGCTTTGAAGTTATAGTGCTTCAAGTAGAGTTTCTCATGCTAAAAGATTGTATTTTTTTTGTTAATTGCAGGTCTTTGAGGATAAACGGTTTGCTCACGCTGTCAAGAAAAGAACGCTTGACAATTTAATTACAGAGATTTTGCTTTGGCTTTTAGATGAAAGGGTTCCAAGGATGCATGACGGCAGTCAACTTCTCAAAGTACTAAATGTTTTAATGCTTAGGATATTGGTGAGATTAGCCCCTAAACTCATCTACATATAATTTTTATTGGTTTCAGTTCATTGTATTGACTTTTTCTTCAAACACAGGATAACGCTGAGCGTACATCGTCATTTGTAGTACTCATCAGTCTTCTAATACCACTTGACCCTTCTAGATGGCCGTCTCCACCATCAAATGAATCTTTTGCCACAAGAAATAGGAAGTTTTCAAATTTGGTTGTAAAATGCTTGATCAAACTTACAAAGGATCTTCAAAGTACCATAGACGAGGTTGACCTTGATCATATTCTCCAAATCATTCATGTATATCTGCAAGAACTCGGGATTGATTGAAAAAATCGGAGGAGTTTGTTAATATACTTTTGTTTATCTTATATTTGCTATTTGTAGTTTGAATTCTTACCCTTTTCATAATATGTTTCTGCAAACTACTCTGATAAACTTATAGAGTTGGAGGCAAGAGAAATGATTACATATGCTCAAAAAATCGTCTATATGGTTTGTAAGCTTCGTGGCACTGCAATTAAAGGTCATCTTTCTATGGTTCCAATAGATATGGAACCCCAACCTATAATACTTGCCTACATCGTTCTTAATCTTCAGGTATTATATTTTTTAGTAGATTACATGATTAACTCATGCAATATGTGTTGAACACTTGTATTAATTATGTTTCTTATAAAAATATTAGACGTTGGCTGCTGCAAGACTGTTGACAACAACGAGGCCTACTGGCCAAACACAGTGGGGTGATTCAATGGGAAATAATCCAATGCCTGCTGCACATTGTGCAGGTGCCCAATTGAAGGTCAGTTCTTTCTTTTTCTTTGTTTGACTTGGTTGGGTTGCTCAAATTTTTTCAATTTAAAATTAGTTAGCATAATAGCCTGGTTTGTTGCATAGGATGATTTGGGGATTTTTATTGGCGTCTTTTGACCTAAGATAAACTGTTTATATTACTTGATTGACCTAAATGGGTTGAAGTTGCGCCTAGGTGAAAAGTCTAACTGATACGGATCAAAGCCTGAAAGCAACTTCAAAGATCGAAAAGTCTAACGGATACGGATCAAAGCCTGAAAGCCGAGCTGTATCTTCGGTATGATATGGCAGCTATACTTTGTTATTTCCTATTTGTGAAATAAATATTCAGTTTGTTTCATTTTTGTATTTTAAGAGAGGGGTTTCAGCAAAGGGGTCAAAAGCAGAGTCTATAATGTCTGTTCAAGATAAATCCAGACCGATGGGTAGCAGGTAATATGAAACTCCTCCTTTTTTTTCCTTTTTCTCTGATATTCTTATCCCTCATTAGCCTACTAATAAATGTGAGCTTCTTATTTTGTGGTTTTAGGTTAGTTTTTACTCCCAAAGAACCTCAAAGGGAAAGACATCCAATGCCACAACCATCTGTAATTGGCCCTACAAACTGGTATGAGGCTACCCCGACAGTTTCACACGGTTTTAGGACCTTCACAGTTTCAAGATTGCATTCATACCCAAATCACATAACCCCTATCACAAGAGAAATCCAAGCTCCGTGTAGAATTATATCCGGTTTTAACTCGACCCATAAAAGATTTATGCGAAATAAGGTCTAGAGATCATTACATATGGCTCTCCTGAACAGGTGTGGCCCTTAGCTATTTATTGATGAACTTTTTCGTGTGCATTATTTAGTTAAAAATGTTTACTGAATGCACAAACTGTTCAATTGCAGTCTGTAGAAGGTATGAAAGTGATATGCCAGGAATTCGAAGCCATAAGTAAAGACTTTGAGGTCCATTTAGTAGACGATCTAATCACAGATACTGGCTTGTGTCTTGTTTAGTTGCTAAGGTACTACAGATGTACCGTCTGCTTCTACTGAAATACCTTCTGGTAATGGCATGGAGATCGACAATTCTGATCTTACTTTTGGAATTCATCCATTCTACATTAAAAAAAGGTAAATTGTTTAGTTGTCCAGTTGCTTTTATTGAGCAAGGGATTTTAAGAAATACTTTAAAGGATCGTGGATTTTAGCCAAATCAAGTGGTACAACAAAGCTTGATCAGTTGATTTTGGACTCTTATATGCTTATCTAATGTAAGGTATTTTGTGCTCTATAGGTTTTAACCATGTAGAGGCTAAAGGATTTGAGTTTCTGGCACCTACTACTCGCAGAAATTCTATGCGTGTATTGCAGGCTATGCAGCTCAAAAAGCCCTTTTTTTCATACATTGCAGCACTATTTAATAGGGGTTGAATATTTGAGGCATTGACAAATATGTCAAAAAATTTTGGGGAAATTTTTGTTACTACTCGAATCATGTATGGTTCACTTGACTCGAACCACTTTTTGTGCATATGATTAATGTATTTCTGATCACAAAACACACACTTTTACAAAATATAGTTTCTTTTTTATAATTTGACGAGTTTGGAAATGGGTCAAAAGTGTTTGGGTCAAAAGTGGCAAGTTTTATCTAAGAAGTGGAATTAGGTACGATTTCTCGACTCAAATCGCTTCCTCCCAAAATTTGAAGTTAATTTATGATCATAGAACTTGTATTAATTTAACAGAAGACTCGTTTCCTTTTTAGCTAACTTTGACCCGCTAGAGATAGAACACAATGTGGAATATCTTGAAATATGTCTTATTTGTCTTTTTCCATTTGTGCATTGTAGTTTTGTTGGAAGCAAGTCTAGGCGTTGGAAAGGCGAGTTTAGTACTCGCCCTTGGAAAGTTTTCTGGACATTCTGGTTTACGGATAAACTTTTCAGAACAGGTCAATAAATTTATAAATTTCCATTTATAGATGAACTTTTTCGTAGGCATTATTTTGGTTTCTAATTACGCGATTTGATGCAGGTTATAGCGGAGTATTTGAAAAGAAGAAATAGCTGGCCTAAAACAAATGTTTGAGATACATCGGTCATATTACTTAGTTAATTGCATAAATTGTCCCTGTGGTTTGTCGGGTTTATTAAAAATGGTCCATAATCTTTTTTTTCCCGGATCCTCTCCCTATAGGTTTGCCTCGCATCGGGTTTGGTCCTTTGACCACTAATTCGGTTAGTTCGCCGTTAATTGGTAGTTTAGATGGCGGAAATGACATAAATACCCTCGTAAGTGTTTCATAAATGGTCTTTGTTTGTTGTGTGTTTTTTGGTTTTTTGTTTTTTTTTGTTTTTTAATTTTTTTAATTTTATTTCGTTTTAATTTTTAACTTTTTTATTTGTTCCTTTTATGTTTAAACCGTTTTCTCACGTTTTTAAACCGTTTTTCATGTTTTTCTACGTTTGTGTGATTGGTACGTTTTCACACGTTTTTGTCCATTTTTAATTTTCAACTTTTGAACGTTTTACGTTTTCATCCGTTTTTAACTAGTGAACATTTTATGTTTTCATCCGTTTTATGCGTTTTCATACGTTTTTGTCCTTTTTGTACGTTTTCATAAGTTTTTTACATATTGTCCGTTTTTGTTCGTTTTTATCCGTTTTTACCTCTTTTCTTTTGTTTTTACGATTTTTACGAGGGTATTTATGTCATTCTCAATATCTAAACTGGACTATTAGCGGTTCTCTAACTATGGAATTAGTGGTTAGTGAACCAAACCGATACAGGTCAAAACCATAAGGAGAGGATTCAGAAAAAAAAAGTTTATGGACCATTTTCATTAAACAGACAAACCACAAGGATGATTTATGCAATTAACTCAAAGTAATATGGCGCTGCTGTCTGCACACCCAATTCTAAAAGTTGACGCAAATGCTGATGAACGTAAGAAGAAATCAATAAAAAAGGAACTATTCAAAGAAGACAAGCTTCCAAACAAAAAACCAAGGCAACAAGACGAGACAAATGACATGTAATAGTTTTTATATAACAGTTTCCGAATGTATGTAAGTACCCTATTAAGAAAAATATCTTAAACTAATAGGCCAGGTGACTGCTTCCCACTATTCAAGCACTATATTTGCTAAACCAAGTACAAGTAATTTCATATTTGGCATATTGTACTGAACAACAAACCACACATAGCATAAAGCATAAGCATAACAACGAGTTTCATAAGTGAGACACTAACATACGCAAAAAAAGGGACTTCAAATTACCACTTCAGAGTTCATACAAAAGATAGACCTATAAGACACAATAGCAAACATAATATAAACACTACGACAAACGACCTATACAAACCCTCTTAAAACCTAAGACAAAAAAGCAAAACACTATTACTACAACTAATCATCATCCAACCTACACCCTAAAACCTAAGACACGCTACCACACAAACAGGCTAATGCAACGAAAAGTTTGCAACGGTATATTTTTGTTGCAAATTTGCAACCGTAATGCAACGAATTACCAACAGAATTTGCATCGACAAAGAAAATGGTTGCAAATCCGTTGCAAAATATAAACTAATTTCTTTTATATATATTGTTATTTTTTCCTTTGCAAATCCGTTGCAAATAACACAAAATTGCTACAGCAATGCAACGAAAGACAAAAAAATATGTCTAAAAGAAATTAGAATTTATTTTCCGTTGCAAATTTTCATAATTGCAACAGAAATGCAACGAAAGACAAAAAAATAAGTCTAAAAGAAATTACAATTTATTTTCCGTTGCAAATTTTCATAATTGCAACGGAAATGTAACGAAAAACAAAAAAAATAAGTCTAAAAGAAATTACAATTTATTTTCCATTGCAAATTTATTTTCTATTTTTTTGCAAGTCCGTTGTAAATTTAATTAGCAACGGAATTTCAACGGAAGAGTCGAGATGATATCGTTGTATATGAGATGTTCAACGAAGGAGTCGAGATGCTATCGTTATACATTAGACGTTCAACGGATGAGTCGAGATGCTATCATTGTACATAAGACGTTCAACGGATAAGTCAAGATGCTATCGTTGTACATGAGATGTTTAACGGATGAGTCGATATGGTATTGTTGTACATGAGATGTTTAACAGATAAGTCGAGATGGTGTCATTGTACATGAGATGTTTAACGGAGGAGTCGAGATGCCATCGTTGTACATGAGATGTTCAACGGATGAGTCGAGATTTTACCGTTGTGCATGAGATGTTTAACGGAGGAGTCGAGATGATATCGTTGTACATGAGTTGTTCAACGGATGAGTTGAGATGCTATCGTTATACATTAGAGATGTAGAACAGATGAGTCGAGATGCTATCGCTGTACTTGAGATGTTCAACGAAGGAGTCGAGATGCTATTGTTATACATTAAATGTTCAACAGATGAGTAAAGATGCTATCGTTTTACATTGGATGTTCAACGGAGGAGTCGAGATGCTATCGTTATACATTAGATATTCAACGGAGGAGTCGAGATGCTATCATTGTAAATGAGATGATCAACAGAGGAGTCGAGATGTTATTGTTGTACATGAGATGTTCAACGGATGAGTCGAGATGGTATCTTATACATTAGATGTTCAACGGATAAGTCGAGATGTTGTTGTTATACATTAGATGTTAACGGATGAGTCGAGATGCTATCATTGTACATGAGATGTTTAACGGATGAGTCAAGATGCTGTCATTGTACATGAGATGTTCAACGAAGGAGTCGAGATGCTATCGTTGTACATGAGATATTCAACGAATGAGTCGAGATTCTATCAATGTACATGAGATGTTTAACGGAGGAGTCGAGATGATATCGTTGTACATGAGATGTTCAACAGATGAGTTGAGATGATATCGTTATACATTAGATGTTGAACAGATGAGTCGAGATGCTATCGATGTACATGAGATGTTCAACGGAGGAGTAGAGATGCTATTGTTATACATTAGATGTTCAACGAATGAGTAAAGATGCTACCGTTGTACATTAGATGTTCAACGAAGGAGTCAAGATGCTATCGTTATACATTAGATGTTTAACGGAGGAGTCGAGATGCTATCATTGTAAATGAGATGCTCAACAGAGGAGTCGAGATGGTAACATTGTACATGAGATGTTCAATGGATGAGTCGAGATGGTATCTTATACATTAGATGTTCAACGGATGAGTCGAGATGTTGTTGTTATACATTATATGTTTAACGGATGAGTCGAGATGCTATCGTTATACATTAGATGTTCAACTGATGAGTCGAGATGCTATCGTTATACATTTGATGTTCAACAAAGGAGTCGAGATGACATCGTTGTACATGAGATGTTCAACGGAGGTATCGAGATGCTATCGTTATACATTAGATGTTCAACGGAGGAGTCGAGATGCTATCGTTGTACATGAGATGTTAAACGGGTGAATCGAGATGCTATCGTTGTACATGAGACGTTCAACAGATGAGTCGAGATGCTATCGTTATATATTAGATGTTCAACGGAGGAGTCAAGATGCTATCGTTGTACATGAGATGTTCAACGGATGAGTCGAGATGCTATCGTTATGCATTAGATGTTCAACGGAGGAGTCAAGATGCTATCATTATACATAAAATGTTTAATGGAGGAGTCGAGATGATATCGGTTTACATGTGTTGTTCAACAGATGAGATGAGTTGAGATGCTATCGGTATATATTAGAGATGTTGAACAGATGAGTCGAGATGCTATCGTTGTACATGAGATGTTCAAAGGAGGAGTCGAGATGCTATTGTTATACATTAGATGTTTAACGGATGAGTAAAGATGTTATCGTTGTACATTAGATGTTCAACGGAGGAGTCAAGATGCTATCATTATACATTAGATGTTCAACGGAGGAGTAGAGATGCTATCATTGTAAATGAGATGATTAATAGAGGAGTCGAGATGTTATCGTTGTACATGAGATGTTCAATGGATGAGTCGAGATGGTATCTTATACATTAGATTTTCAACGGATTAGTCGAGATGCTATCGTTGTACATCAGATGTTCAACGGGTGAATCGAGATGCTATTGTTGTACATGAGACGTTCAACAGATGAGTCGAGATGCTATCGTTGTATATTAGATGTTCAACAAAGGAGTCGAGATGCTATCATTGTACATGAGATGTTCAACGGATGAGTCGAGATGCTATCGTTATGCATTAGATGTTCAACGGAGGAGTTGAGATGCTATCGTTGTACATAAGATGTTCAACAGAGGAGTCGAGATGCTATCGTTGTACATGAGATGTTAAACGGATGAGTCGAGATGGTATCGTTGTATGTTAGTTGTTCAACGGAGGAGTCGAGATGCTATCGTTGTACATGAGATGTTCAACGGATGAGTCGAGATGCTATCGTTGTACATGATATGTTCAACGGATGAGTCGAGATGCTATCGTTATATATGACATGTACAACAGATGAGTCAAGATGTTATCGTTATACATGAGATGTTCAACGGATGTGTTAATATGTTATCGTTATACATGAGATGTTCAACGGATGAGTAGGTATGTTATTGTTATAAAATAATAAATTTATAAATGATTAAAAAAATAATTAAAAAATGATTCCCCGACATCATGTCGTCGGGGATACTTTCGTTAAAGAAAGTCAACCAAAGTCGTTAACTAATCACTTTTGTCAACCAAAGTCGACAAACGGCTAAACTCTTCCACGACGAGGATATATGGGTCAACCTAAACTCGACCAGAATATAAAACCGCACTTCGGTAGTTATGTGTTGCACATAAACTTAATCAAAGAACCCTAGACGACTCAACTAGGTTAATAACCTAGAAAAATACTAAGTTTTATGTGGTTCTTAGGTACGGACTTTATGAGAGGGTGATAAGTTTATCATCCCAAATAACTAGGGCTTGGAATGCATAACACGACCCCAACCCGAGGCAAAGATATGTACGTTAAAGTTGGATATGAACATGTTACGAGTTGTGTTCGAGTCGGCTCACTTGACCCCTTTATTGAATATGTTGTGTGTTTGAGTCGTGTTTGTGTTGACCCGACAACATGTCTATATTTTTTCAAGTAGATTATGAATAATTCGGCTATGCGACTTCGTAAATGGTTCAATATAGCTTTACATTTTTATATTTTTTTATAATATAAAAATACAATCTTCTATTTTGATAAATATGATAATGTATCATTTTATTATACTTTTTATTGTAAAATTTCTTACACACTTGAAATTGTACATGAAATTTGATTTCCCGCTTTGTTTGTTCCAAGTTTCCCGCCCATCTTTTTTCCCAAAAATCAAAAACCTTATCCCTCTAAGTTGAGCCGCCTATTTTCATTTACAGCTACAAACACTCAAATCTATTTTCTTGCTCCTTCTTCACTAGTTCCTTATAGATTCACCACTAATAAGGCATATGAATATCATCCAACATCAATTTCGTCATCAACTAAAGGTTATTCGGTCTTATCTCCGACCACCATAGGTACCACCTATCGGAACCGCTACAAACCACCGTA
>BQNB010014524.1:29127-71589 GCA_026074375.1 Tanacetum coccineum
GGAACTAATTCTTCAAGGCCAAAGTCTAGGTAACGAGCGGCTTTAAGCTTGGATATGGATAAGGCAATTTTTCGCTCTTTGTCACCTGTCAGAAGATAATCCAGATCCTCATTGAAGAAGAATTGTGGTTATTTCGCAGAATTTGATGACCCTCAGGATTACTCAAATCAACCTTATTTGTCAGCAGCTTATGGCATTCATCCATCTGATATTGAAGAAAGACATTGTTGGTGTATCGACAGGGTCAGAGAGATCCATTCCATATTTCTTTAAGGTTTCGAGAGCATATTTCGCTTGGTTAAATGGCACATTTCGCCTAAGGCAAATTTCTTTCCTGTGGGTCTCCATTGAGAACCACAATCAAATTTTCCTAATGTGAGTTTCTTTCCTGTGGGTCTCCATTGATAACCAATATCTGCAAATAGTTTTCCCGTAGCTTTCCAAACCCGTTTGGTCTTGTACAAACTGTTGTCAGACAGTTTGCCTTTTGGTTTCCAGATCTGCTTGGTCTTGTTTAAACTGTTATCAGACATTTTGCCTTTTGGTTTCCAGATCTGCTTCTCTTTATTCAAGACAATTCTAACGGTGGGGGTAGCATGCACAGAATTCAAGATATTAACAAAACACATTCCATGACTTGCAGAGTTTACAGATTCAGAATTCGAATTAATTACAACACGCTTAGAGCTAATGCTAGAATCAACCCGATTCACTTTTGTCCAAACTGACTTATTTGTCCTAAGGCGTACTTCTACTTCCTTCTTATTCTCCTTCTTAGCAGGCAGGATCCTATTTTTCTTTGTATTGCTTCTAGGCTTTGACCCGCTTGCTTCAGTGGAATCGTTTACTCCTGTAGAGGGAAGCACAGGGATATTAGTCAGTTGAACTCTCTGGTGCACTTTGTGTTTCTGTGTGTTGCTAGAAGAAGTTCCTGGTTTATCACTAAACGTAACTTGCTTTTTCCTAGGAACAGGGAGAGGACCTTGTTATCATCTTCATTAAAAATTTTTGGGCGAGTGCCAATCACACATACTAACTATTCTTGAGATAACTTATGATCGCAAGCATAGTTAAGGAAATATCCAGTGTTTAACTACTCTAGCTTCCCTCTACAATATCCCTAACAGTTCTACACACTCCTTAAGATGCGCTGATATATTTTAAATGAGCACTCCTATTGATTTTTAAGGGTTGAAGGATGGTTTACACTCAATGGCATACATGCCAGGAGCAAGAACTTTTGGTTTGACATAGTCACTAGTGAAACAATGCTCTTTGCTTCGCAATTAAGCTTTTAGACTCTCAATCTCATTCAACCATGGTAGAATGTTCTTTTCACTTGTTGAGCACTCTGAACTTAATTGAGTCATACAATTCCTTTAATGTTGTTTACCTTTTCTAGTTTCTACTCTATCGCATCATTTTGTTCAATAAGCGCATGACATCTACACATTATAAGCTCACACTTCTGTCATTCACAATATCGACTAGATCTTTCAAGTATCGAATCACGTTATCTTTTCTTTAATCTGATGTTCGAGATTCTTGATTTTAAAAAATGAGTTAAAATCAGGAGCTTCCTGTGATGCTTGTGAATTTTTATTATCAAAACTTTCTTGAAGAGTATGATACTTTAATTGCAAGTTTAGGTATTCCTTTCAGTGTTAAAATAAGTTTTGACTCATCCTGACTTTAGATCATGTCAGCTTCAAGACTAGACAACGTGATTTTTCCACATCAATAGCATTGAGTCACAAGCAAAAACAAACAGATTCTCCCAATTCAATGAGAAGTTTTTCTTTTCAATTCAGCCACGTGCTTGTCTACATATTCTAGTCCACTTCGTTATTCATTTGATCAAAATTTCTCCATTTCTTTAACATCTTTAAAGAGGGCTTTTGAAACCAACAAAGTGTTCTTTAAGAGTTTTTGAAAAATGGAATAACTTCATTGTGTGAGGTAACATCTTTTTGTATGCACAAAACCTCTTTTTCCCCCACTGTAATACCTTATGTGAGAGATTCTAGTTTTGGCAAGTTTGTCAAATTCCGTAAAAGCTATGTTGAGTACATACAGATTAATTTTTCACCTGACTTTTATTTGGAAGAATTCTGGGGACAAGCTTGACAGGAGTATTTGGTTTTGGATACACTGTCAATTGCAGAAATTGGTTGGAGCTAAGTTCTCAGCCTTTTTCCTGTTGTTGTCATCTATGAGACCAAAATTCTGTTCTGTCAGATTTTCTTTGGGGAGGCAAAGGTTCAAGAAAGTTCTCTTTCGATAATCGGGGGGGGGGGGCAATTCAACTTATTTTCCACACATAGAGGGCTCTGCATTTTCAACAACATTTTATTCCTAATTATCTCATCTAACTCACGCGTATCCTTTGAGTCATGTATGACAGTGGGTGTATGATTGGTAGTGACAAGTACATGACCATTTATAACAGATCCATACTAGCCTTGCCTTTGCACGAGCGAGACCTACGGATTTTTGTCAGCCTATTGCTACCTTGTTGTTTTTTCATCATAAAAGAGTTTGGTTTACACAACATGTAACGTTTGAACAGACTAATCTGTTTGTATATCAATCTTCAATCTTATCTTGTAAGCTTCTTTTAAGTCCCAAACCTCTTCAAGGAAGTGTGTCTTCCTTTTGTTTAAAATCCTTTTTCAAAAGTGTTTACTTCTATCTGTCTTTGACTTATAATGAATCAACCTGTAGAACGTAAGGAGTATTTGTGCTGAATTGAAGGTACAGATTTAAAGACGTTTCTTCTATTTCGGTCCTCAGAATAATGATCTCATTTTTTGTACATCAATTTTCGTTCTCATATTAGTTAATTCAAACTTTGCCCCGTTTTTCATATTCCCGGACCATACCTTATAACTCGCAATTTCAGAGGTCACGAGACCTTCATTAACATGTCTGGCTTATTTGTTAATCTACTTTGTACACCCTTTCATGCATTCATCGAAATTGACATCAATGCAACATTTCGTACAGAAGAAACATCTCGTTTGAAACCACAGAACTTCGTCCTCTTCCATCTACCTGATACATACGGAAATAGTATTACTATTACTTCTTATAGTCCAGTATATTGAGTCAACAACGTAGTTGTATTGTTCATCGGTTTGCATCTTGTGTACTTCATATACTCATCTAAATGATTAACAAAGGGTAACATGATCTGTACCTCAGATGGAATATCTGAGTCATATGATGGCCCTGCTTCATCATAGACTGGATCATCCGATGTGAGATTTGTCATGAACATGGTTCTGTGTGAGTGGACCCTCGTCCAACATCAGAGTCGAATGCATCACATACATCAGCTTCAAAACATGGTCCACAAGAGTGCCAATACTCGTGAATCATCCACATATCATCTACGTTGTAACATGTTCTCCTACAAGAAACAACGACTGTTCTTTATCCAGTATTGCACCATTCTCCTAGGCTTGCATTAGTAGCAATCTTTTCCTTGAAGTAGTCTAAATCTTGAAGTCGCTTGGCCTTGACATTCTCGTGCTCGCGCCCTAGACCATACAGTTGTACACATGATGGTTTTCGCTTGACCAGATTGAAAATGCCTCCACGGTTCAGTCCTCCACATTCAGCTACACCATTCCTCTTGTATTGTTCTTCTTTGGAAATGTTCTTCCTTGATTATTTCGCATTGTATCATCCCAAGTACATCTGAACCACACCTTTTCCGTCTAACCATAGCTTTGTTCCTTGCATTTGACGACCTCTAAGTGATTGTTTGTTAGGAAGATGTGATTTGTAACAATGAGTGAGGAGGGCAAGTGAGTTGGATAAACTTTCCATCAAGTTTTTCTGTAGAAGAACTTCCTGATTCCATTTGAAAGGTTGTAAGAAGGATATGATTCGGTGAGGGATTGAGAGACTTGGATTGATTGTGTTGGATACTGCTGAAGCCTGAGGCGTCCGACACAATGCTAAAGGATCATTATTTTTTGATGCGAACCAATTCCATATAATTCTGTTCTCATTAGCATTCACTCTCATGTTGCTTTCAAGTAGGCATACAACTGATCACGATATTACTCTTTCAACTCTCGGTAAGTTTTGACTTCAGTTAAGAAATCTACTCCACTCAGGCAACAAGTTGATTACACAAACCTGAGTTAAGCTCATCCTGGACATGACATTTGATGTTTCTCATGTCATTAAATGAGCTTCGTAACCTAACGTAGTATCCTTGAATGGTTTCTCCTTGATATGACGGAAGTGTCAAATTCCATCGTTAACTGAGATTCCCTGTCATCCATTTTTAACCAGACCCTTCCAGAATCAACTTCACGTTTTTCCCCAAGTCTTTACGTCAGTATTAGTTATTTGATGAGTAGTAGGATGTCCTTTGGTAAACCTGAAGAAGATATTATGGTATTGTAACGGAAGCGTGTCAGCTTTATACCTTTCCATTTCTTCAGCCGAAAGGTCGTAATACTCAGCTCGTACTGGACCTTGATGAACTGCACCCTTCGTTCCACCCGTAATAACATCTGAGACGTTCCCATCTGAAATGGTCCTTCTTAATGGACTTCATAATATTCTCTCCATTACTTTCCTAGACCATACAGTACTATACGTTGGTGTCCAAGAATCAAATCTGTTCTATCAAGCATTGGTGGGCGAGTACATGAACCCGCACACGGAGTCCTTCTTGCAATACAAGACATCCTTGTATAATTATGATAATGATAGTTTTTTGATCGATCAATGATTAGTTCGTACATAAAAGTGGTGAGGTTAACGATCGTATTTCTGTTTATATGATATTGACATCCCGAGATTGATATATTTCAAGGCCAACTCCCGAGAATTTTAAGCAACTCGCCGAACACAACTCGCTGCCAAGCAACCCGCCGCGAAGAGATAAGCCAACACCAGTGGAATTTTAAAGGCTAACTCGCCGAAGTCACTCGCTGCCAACAACCCGCCAGCGAAGAAATATTTTAATCAAACCGCATAGATTTTCAAACCGCCAGAGTTCCTTAAGAAATTGCTATTTTAACATATTCAACCCGCTGATAACCTTTTCAAACCGCTGGAAGACAAGCCGCTGCTTAGTAAACAACTCGCCCTCTTGAGCAACTCGCCACATGTTCAAAACCGCTGGTACCAAACGCTGCTTAGTAACAACTCGCCGCTTGAGCAACTCGCCACCTAAGCAAACCGCCGGTAACCAACTCGCTGCGTAGTAACAACTCGCCTCTTTGAGCAACTCGCCACCTAAGCAACCCGCCGTGTGTCAGAGGGCGATCCGCATGACCATATCCGTGAATTCCTCGCAATCTGCGACATGTTTAAATATGGAGAAACTCAAAGTGAAGCTGTCAAGTTCTTGATATTCCCTATTCCCTATCCGATAAAGCTAAAACCTGGTTTAACGAACTTAATGAAGAGTGTATAACATCGTGGGAACAAATGAGAAGAGCTTTTATAAATAGATTCTTTCCACCTTCGTTGTTTAACCGTCTTTTACTTGAAATCAGAAATTTCTCTCAACTCATATGTGAAAGTCTAACGGACGCTTGGTTACGACTCAGGAACATGCTTCAAAAATGCCATGGGCATGGTCTGACCAAAGGATCTATTATTCAAATATTCTATCACGGTCTAGACGAATCCACTCAATGAATCCTGGACATAACTGCCGGAGGAATCTTCCTCTACAAAAGTCTGAATCAAGCTTTTCAACTTCTTGAGGACAAAGTCCTTTTCAGTCTTGATTGGTCCACTAAATCTCGAAACAAACATCATTAAAAATATGTTGCTTTCGCCGATGGAAGTGATAGTAATGATGATAATTATCGATTAATGAAAAAATTGGAAGCTCTAACTATAAAAATGGATTCTCAATTTGTTAGGATTTATGTTTTAGTAAGTTAGTACCGACAGTACAAATAGTTATAGTTAGTACCGACAGTACAAAATGTAAGTACTGATCGATTAATTAGTACCGTTAGTTAGAAAATAGTTAGTACCGTTTATGAGATGAACATGAGATATCTTAGGAAAAGATAAGTATGCGTTTTGCAAGCCTGTTCTGTTAGGGTTTATCCTTAGTTTATAAAAGGATCCCCTTGGGCATAGTTAGATATACGTCCTCAAGATATCTCATAGCAATATCATATCTCAAATAGTTAGTAATCTGTAATAGTTTAAAGCAAATTAATAGAAGTTGTTATTCAGTTATACATTGTTTTTCTTAGTACTTGTGTTGAGATTCCGCATCAACATATAGTATTCATAATCAGTGTTTCTATATAGTCAGTTGTATTTATACAGTTTGGCTATCATCCTTCATAGGCTACAAAGATCTATTCATTTAGGGACTCTCACAATTCCAGAGCTTAAAAGAGGAGATGAATGAGATATGCGATGTTAACCATGTTTCTAAGAACGATGACACACCGATGTGTGAATGTCATGAAGTAAATTCCATCCAATCTGAAGGATATCAAAACCGAAATTCTTATGATTCGTATTCTCCCCAATCCCATCATAATCCTAATGATTCTGAGAAATCGCTTACAGAACTAAAAACCTTTCATCTGATTTTCCAGCAAACTTGCCAAGGTGGTCAATGGTGTTCAAGATGGTCACATGACACCCAAAAGGTCTTATATAACTTATAATTGGTATCTTACCAGTTAAAAGTTCATAAGGTGTCTTATTATGAGGCTTGGTCACTAATACCCTATTTAGAACATAACAAGGAGAGAAAAGCAAGGACCACCTTGCTTATGGCCCTACCAGAAGATCATCTTGCTAAGTTCCATAAGATGACAGATGCAAAAGAAATGTGGGATGCCATAAAATCTAGGTTTGGTGGAAATGACGAATCCAAGAAGATGCAAAAGTATATCAGAAGCAACAATTTGACGAATCACTGTATCCAACACATGGAAGGGCTTCAGAAGGTTATACAATTCCAAAAGTCTATCTAATCAGCTAGATATACATGAAGCTTGGTAGTAATCTACTGAGGATACTAATCAAAAATTTCTAAGATCTAATTGTTATCAGGAGAATTTTTATCAACCGAATCTTCGAGAATAGAATCCATGTCCTTGATAGGATCATGGTTAAGCAGATACTCTATTTCTTGAAGATCGGATTCGGCATCAAAGGGAAGATCATCATTTCCCGGTAGAAATGTGATGTGAGCGAGTTCATCGGCGAACTCCTCAAGAAAATAGTCGCTAGTCTCAGAAATCGGGAGACTAGGTGAAGAAGAAGTGGTACTGCCACTTAAAGAATTATGAAAAGGAGGGAGAGGAGATGAAGGATTACTATTTCCCGGTGGAAATGAATCACTTGCGAGATAAGCTTCGAATTCTTCCCAAATTAAATCACTTTCTTCGATGGAAGTAAGTGTGGGGGAAGAAGAAGAAGACTTGGTCTCGGGTTCCGAAATCAGAGTGGGATTGCCACTCAATGGATTATCATGATATGGAGGGAGATCTTTGGTTTTATCAAGATTTAGCAAGTTCTCAATAATGCCTTCCTCCGGATCAAAGATATCATCATTAACTTCCGGTGAAGTTAAGTCGGTATGAGAAGTGAAAGAAGAAGTGGGATTGCCACTTGGATGATTTGTTGCAAACAAATCTTTAAGAATTTCCTCATGTGAAACATTGTAGACATCAATCATGTTGATTGATTCTTGATGAGGTTCGTTTGAATAGCTTGAAGTGTCATGTCTTATATTCAAGATTAGTCTTTCATTACCGTCACGGAGAATCATTTCTTCTCCATGAACGTCAATCAAAGCACGAGCGGTCCGTAAGAAAGGTCTTCCCAAGATGAGGGGGACACGAGGATCGCTCTCATAATCAACAATGACAAAATCAGCAGGAAATGTGAACTTTCCAACCGGAACAAAGACATCTCTTGCAATTCCGACCGGAGTACAAATCTCATGGTTAGCTAGTTCAAGGGTCATTTGGGTGGAAATAAGCTCGGGTAATCCTAACTTTTTCCACACCGAGAGTGGCATCAAGTTTATGCTAGCACCTAGATCGGCTAGGGCTTTGCACTTGAGCTCACTAAAACCACACGGAATGAGAAATTTCCCAGGGTCTCCAAGCTTTTCGGGTAGCTTCTTTAGGATAACCGCTGAGCAATTTTCATTGAGTGGTGTATTTGCCAATTCAATAAGTTTCTCCTTGTTGGAAAGGAGAGACTTAAGCATTTTTTGGTATTTTGGGATTAGAATCAAAGCATCGGCAAGAGAGATATTGATGTGAAGTTGTTTGAACATTTGCCAAAATTTGTGAATTTGGACTTCATCTTTCTCTTGCCGTTTTTCCTGGTTCATCCTTGACGGATAAGGGATATGAGGATAACAAGGATCCCTTTGGTGAACCACATAATTTCGTTGAGAGGGAGGTTTAGCTTTTTGGACATGAGGAGGTGGGACCTTAATGGTATACTCACCATGTTCCGGGTCCGTTAAAGTCTCCTCTACACGTTCATCCTCCTCCGGATTAATGAATGGAGGAGGCATAGGAACGGTAGGTCCATCAAGAACAAGACCACTTCGGGTGGTAATGGCTTTCAATTCACCCTTCGGGTTAGCAACGGTGTTGCTAGGGAGAGATCCCGTACCCGAGGTAGAAGCGGTGTTCATTTGAAAGAAACTAGCCATCATGTTCTTAAGCTCATTTGTTTGATTTGACATTGAAGCTTGAATTGAAGATTGCATTTCATTTCTTAACTCATTTTTCACATTGTTAATTTGAGGCTGTGCTGGATTTTATATTACATCTTTCATTTCTTAATTTTTGCTCTAACTCACTTAAAGGAATACTTTGTTTTGTTGAATTGGAGCTTGATAATTTGCAATTTGATTGAAATTGTTTCCACGGTTATATCCTTGAGGTTGCTACACCGGTTTTGATTATTTGTGCACGTTGGTTGAGCATAGACCCAGTCGGTCTAGTTCGTTTAGTCACACCTGGAGGACAATAACCGGAATTACCCGGATTGTTGTTACCCGCGACTGTGTTGAAAACATTTCCTTGGAACTATTATCCGATTTTCGGGAAAGTGGTTGCATCGGCGGCGAGACACTGATAATACGGATGAGCACCACTGCAAGTAATACAAATTTCCTCAACGGCTTTTACGGAAGCTGGAGGTGGGGTTGCTTGAAATTGTTTGAGAATAGCGGTTTATGAGGTAGTCAACAACCACTTTGTTTGCTGGTTTACTGCTTGAGGTACAGTCTTGGCTATTCAGAGGTGGAAGAGAATTAACATCACTTGATTTCACTTGAGAAACAATTCAATTTGTTTCATGAATTGCGGACCTTGGATTTGTTTTCGATAATCGTCAACACATCTCGAGTACTTCTTTCCAAAAGATTACCACCGGCGGTAGAATTCAACGAATCTTGGTCGGTTGGGTTTAAGGCATTGTAGAAGGTATCATTTGTGCAATTCGGGATACAAACCTGATGAGGACAAGTACGAAGGAGATCATTTGTAACAGTCCCATGCCTCGTGAAACGATTTTCTCCAAAACGTGTTCAAAAGTTGGAATTCTTTTCGGAGATTTGTCGTTCTGAGCGAGGAAAGAATTCTTGATGAATTTGGAAACAGATTCTTCCCAAAAAGTCTGAAGAACCTAAGCACTCAACAGATGCTAACATTGAGTTTATTGGTTAATCCACACCTCGCCCTTCAATCACTCAGGCACAACCAATCACCATCATCTACCCTGAACCAATTATCCGACAAAGAGAAGGCAAAGGCATTGCTACTGAAGAGCAGGCTGAGGATCATAGAAAGCTGGTTAAAGCATCATCTATTGTTCGCCTTGATCCTGATGCTCTAGTTCTTGTCCCATATACGATAAATGGAAAGCTATTTAATCTCGCTGTTGAACAAAATCAGGCACATTTAGACAAGGAAGATCAAATCAAGAAAATTGAGGAAGTAGCCAGGCTGCTTGTAAAAAACAAGCCTGAGGTAATCAAGGTGGTTCGAGAAGAAGCAAAGAAGCTTGGGATTCATCCAAAAGAGGCAATCACTGCCAAAGCTGGTAAGAAATTTAAGAAAGCTCAGGATGCTGAACATGAAGTCCTCAAGAAAAACATGCTGAGAAGGTCAGAAAATCTCTTGAACTCAAGAAGCACAAATATGAGAACTACATGTAGACCATCAGCAACAGACTAAAACCAGAGAAAATCATCGATATCAAAATTCATCCAAAAACCAAGCTGGTTGTTATAACAGTCTACAAAGGCACCGATGGCAGAAACTTTAATGTCCACAATCCTTTTGCTTTTGGTGAATTTGGTATTTCTGAATTGGATGAGCTGAGGGAGATTATTCCCAGAAAGAAAAATATAGTTGTAAAAGACTTGATGAATTCTCTAAGCCGAAGGTATGAAAGGATTAAGAAAATCCCTGAGGAACTTAGAATACCTTCAGCACTCCCTGCTCCTATCCTTGAACAGGCTTCGTCAAAATCCTTAAGAATGTGAGTCCCAAACTGAATAGATCTTTGCAGCCTACTAAGAGTGATAGCCAACTTGTATAAATACAGTTTGACTATATAGAAACACTGACTATGAATACTATGTGCTAATGCGGAATCTTAACACAAGTACTAAGAAGAACAATGAAAAACTAAATAATGATTTCTATTAATCTGCTTTGAGTGATTACAGATTACTAACTATGAGATATGATTGTATGAGATGTATATTGAACTCGTCTCTCTAACTATGCCATGAGGGATCCTTTTATAAACCAAGGATAAACCCTAACAGGCTTACAAAACGCGTAAAAGATAATACATATCTTTTCCTAGAATATCTCATACATATCTCTTAAACGGTACTAACTAATTTCTACTAACAGTACTAACTATCTGATCAGTACTTAACACTTTGTACTGTCAGTACTAATTATAACTATCGGTACTAACTATTATTACTAACGGTACTAAGTTAGGAAAACATAATTCCCAACAATCCTCCCTTAAACATGAATGTTGAACTCTTTTAACTTCATGTTTCTTCAGGTTTATCTTCTTAAATTCTTAGAGGATGTATCCAAACACTCTAACACATCTTGAACTTGATCTTTAATAATCTTTCCATCTTGATCAGCAACTTTGTCTTCTCAGCAACACAACAACATCTTTTCAGCAACAATCCAACTAAGTTGGCTTTGTAGTTTTTGGCAAACTACCAGCCATCAACGGATTTGATGTTCCTTTACCAGTAGCCGTTTGCTCTGGGATAGTTAACTCTTTATTTCAAAAATATGGTGAGTTAATTACCATACAGTTTTTGGTAAACTGTCAACCATCAACGGAATTGATTTGTCTTTACCAAATACCGTTTGCTTTTGGACTAGCCAATGCTTCATTGCCATAACATGGTGCATTGATAAACCATATAGTTTTTAGCAAACTATCAGCTATCAACAGATTTGAGTAGTCTTTACCAAGAACTGTTTGATCTTGGACTAGCCAACTCTTCACCAATGAAGCAAGGTGAGTTGAAAACCCTACAATTTTTGGTAAATTGTCAACCATAAACGGATTTGAGAAGTCTTTACCACAAGCCGTTTGCTTATGGACTAGCCAGTTCTTATGCCTATTAAGCATGGTGAACTGATGACCATTTGTTGTGTGGTGGTTAGCCAACACTCAAACCCTTCTCAATTCCATTCACAACATCATTCTTCATCTATCTGTTGCTTAATAAATCTTATCAAATCAAGAGCAACAGAACTTTCTCTTTCAACTTCCAAACCAAGATCAAGCATCCTTTGCAATAAATCTTTTGAGAGAGGATATCTTCTTTCAACCAATTCTCTACCAGCATATGGATGATTAAACCTGTGTTAGTCACTAAAGTGTGTATCTGAAGAACTATGCAACTTCCAACTTACTATAATCCAATCTAGTTGTGAACTCCAAAACTCATCTTTATCATCTGGGTTGAACAACACCATCAAATCTCCCCAAAGAACTCTGTCAAAACCTTCAGGCATCTCATCTTGGTATTTTTCCAATTACCTAGTTGTTACACAGCTTTTTGATCTTCTCTATCATAATATGGACAATAAATCATCAAGTACGAAAGTATCTTTCCTGTCCATTTCTCCTAATCACCACATTTAAGTTAATCTCCTCAAGGTGTTCAGCTTGATCAGTTTGTGGTTTAGCTCCAAGACACTCTGTCTTCCACTCTTTGATTGGATATTTTCTGTCAAGAATTTCATAGTCCACTTCTTTTTCTTCATCTTGAGCTACAGTTAAATACAATCTCAGTTCATCATTCTCTTTGTCACTATCATCTTCAGAAGTGTATTGAATATATCTTCTTTTCCTTGACTTCATCTTTTTCCCTAGTTCCAGGTTTTCTTTTTCTGTACTCTTTTCATCTTTGTCTTCCTTTGAACTTCTTCTTTGCTTTCCTTCTTGATCACTTCAACTTTTAGAATTAAACAATCTCCTTTCTCATTCATTCCTCTGATCAACTTTTCATCTTCAGCTGACCCAATAGAGATGAAATCTTCATCAGACCTTTTAATCTTTGTCATACAAAGCTTGCACTCCTCAATCCTTCTTGATTTTCAATTCAGAATGTTTGTAGTTTCCCACATGCTTCAAGTAGGTCATCATTTGATTTCTGAGTTGATTCTTGGTTGGTGGTTTATTCCTTATAGCTTCTGATCTTTGTTGAGCAAGGAATTTTCTTTGAGCAGCAATTCGTATCCCGAGGAAAACTTAGCTCTTTCTTCTATTGTAAACTGCTCTCTTTCCTGTTCTTGAAGTTTCTCAGCAAGAAGTCTGTCTGCCTCAATCCTTGCCTTTATATCATCAAAATCTCTTATAAGATCTTCATTTGCAGCATTTTCTTCAGCAATTTTGTTTCTCTCCTCTTCAGCTTCCCACTCTTCTTGCACTTTCCTAGCCAACTCTTCATCACTCTCAAGCTGCTTAAACTTCTTCTCAGCTTGAGAAATACCATCAGATTCACTTTCAGATTCTCTTGTCTTTCAATCGTCTTCTTCCTGTGTCTTTTGGATAATCTGTGGATGAGGCTTATGTGGAGAAAGTGATCTTGTAGATGTAGGCTTAGGTCTATCAGTTTTTCAAACATCCTTCAAACTTAAACTTTTCTCTTTTTCTTTGGAAACAGTTTGGCTTTACTCATGTTGAGGAGACACTTTAGTATTGTTTCATCATCTCCAAATATCATTGAAGTGGGTGTATTGATCGTGGATGTTTGAGTGACAATTTCTTCCTCAGTTTGATCTTCAGTTCTTTTTACTTGCCCATCAGTACTTTCAACTTTCTCTTCAGTACCTTCTCTAAGCTCTTCAGTACCTTCATTCTTGTCTTCAGTACCCTCATTATGCTCTTCAGTACCTTTAACTTGTTCATCAGTACCTTCAATTTGCCTGTCAGTACTAACCTTGGATCCGTCAGTACTAACTATTGGTCTGTCAGTACTAACTTTCTCAAAGTCAGTAATAACTCCTTCCTTGACTCCGGTTAACTTTCATCTTAAGTACTAAGTCTAACTTCCATCAATTCCTTTTCTTCATCACTATTTCCCTTTGTCTCCTTCATCTTGAGCACATTTACTCTGTTTTCCATGTGATCAACTGTATCTTCAGGCATTTCATCAAACAGTGGATTTCTTTGAACTGATGATTTACCTATAGGAGGATTAGCTTGTTTAATTGCAAAGGCCACAACTGATGAATCTAACAAATGGCATAGGAGGTTGGGTCATGTCAATTTCAAAAACCTTAATAAACTTGTGAAGGGAAACCTTGTCAGAGGTTTACCTTCAAAGATTTTTCAAAATGACCACACTTGTGTGGCTTGTCAGAAAGGAAAGCAAAAAGGCCTTTTGTAGGACAACAAAAGCAAGTCAAGCTCTTTATTAGCCAAACCCTACATCTTCTTCATATGGATTTGTTTTGGACTACATATGTTAGGAGTTGAACTTAAGAACATATTGCCTTGTATTACTGATGATTTTTAGCAGGTTTAGTTGGGTATTTTTCTTAAGAACTAAGGATGAAACTAGTGCAATCCTTAAGGACTTTATAAGACAGATAGAGAACCAATTGAATCAAAAAGTTAAGACCATTAGAAGTGATAATGGTACAGAATTTAAGAACAAGGAGGTTATTGAATTCTGTGGGATAAAAGGGCCCCCCCCCCCCCCCCCCCCCCCCCAGCGGAGATCAAGAGGGGAATATGTTAAATGCCAGAACTCCACAACAAAATGGAGTTGCTGAGAGAAAGAACAGGACCCTTATTGAGGCTGCAAGGACCATGCTTGCAGATTCATTTTTACCTAACACTTTTTGGGCTGAAGCAGTTAGTACTGCTTGTTATGTTCTAAATAGGGTATTAGTGACCAAGCCTCATAATAAGACACCTTATGAACTTTTAACTGGTAAGATACCAATTATAAGTTATATAAGACCTTTTGGGTGCCATGTGACCATCTTGAACACCATTGACCACCTTGGCAAGTTTGCTGGAAAATCAGATGAATGGTTTTTAGTTGGGTATTCTCTACAAAGCAAGGCTTTTAGGGTATACAATTTAGAAACCAAAAGAGTTGAAGAAAACCTGCACATCACCTTCTTAGAGAACAAACCAAATGTTGCAGGAAAAGGACCAACTTGGCTTTTTGATCTTGATTATTTAACTGATTCTATGAATTATCATCCTGTTAGTTCAGAGAATCAAGCTAACCTACATGCAGGTCAACAAGAAGCTAACCAAAATGCAGGTACAAAAGAGACTATTGATGTGGGGGATTCTGACAAAGAAGATGACTCTACTCAAGACTGCTTTGTACTGCCAATATGGCCTTCTTATTCTTCAACAAATACTCTAGCAGTAACAACAGATGATAAGAGAGCAGGTCCAAGAGAGGAAGAACAAGTCTTTATGGATGACCTTGAAAGACTTAAGAAGCAAGAAAAGGAAGCTTATGAGGAAGCTGAAGCTCTCAGGAAGAAGTTTGAGACCTTGGTTATAAAAGAAGGAGCTGCTAAGCCTAGCAGTACTAACATTTTTAGTACTGTTAGCACACCAGCCAAAGCTAGCAGTACTAACCCACTTAATACTGCTAGCATACCAGTTAGTACTGCCAGTCCTTATGAGGGACTATCTCTTGCTGATCCAACACATTCTGAAGAAGATGACTCAGAAATACCTCCACTTGAGGATATCTATCAAAATTCCACTGATGGTATCTTCACTACTTCATCTTTTGATGATGAGGGTGCAGTGGCTGACTTCACAAACTTAGAAACTGTTGTGAATGTTAGTCCTATTCCCACATCAAGGATTCACTCCACTCATCCTAGAGCACTTATTCTAGGAGATCCAAACTCAGCAGTACAAACAAGAAGCAAAGTAAATACAAGTTCTGGAGCTCATGCTTTTGTTAGCTATGTTCAAAAGCAAAAGAGAACTAACCATAAGGACTTTCATCATTGTTTATTTGCTTGTGTTCTTTCTCAAACATGAACCAAGAAGTTTCAGAAGCTCTTGAGATTGAAGCTGGGTTGATGCTATGCAAGAAGATTTATTGCAGTTTTGAGATTACAATGGTTTGGGTCTTAGTAGATTTGCCTTATGGGAAGAAGGATATCGGTTACAAAGTGGGTTTATCGAAACAAAGAAGGGAAAGCAGGACGTGGTTGGTCAGAAATAAAGCTTGGTTAGATGCTCAGAGGGTCATAGGCAAGAGGAAGGGATAGACTTGATGAGTTTTTGTCTTGTGGCAAGGACTAGAATGCCTTAAGGATCTTTTTGGCCTTTGCATATATATGGGTTTTGTTAGTCGAATTAAATGGATGTGAACAGTGCTATTCTTTTGGAAAAGTTGAGAAGAAGGTATATGTGTCTCAACACCAGGTTTTCAAGATCCGAAATCCTAGAAAGTATACAGGTTGTAAAAAGCTCTCTATGGCACATCAAAGTCCCAGAGCCTGCGCTATGCTACTTTATTACCTTTCTTTGTTTGCAGAATGGATACAGAGAGGAACCATATGACAACAACTCTCTTCTTAAAAGAAGGAAAAAATGTATATCATACTTGTTCAAGGTCTTATGTGGATGATATCATCTTTGGGTCTACAAAGACTTGGTGTGATGACTTTGAGCATTAATGAAGAGGTAGATATCAGATGAGTTCAATGGGAGAGCTACTTTACTTTCTTGGATTACAAGTCAAACAGAAGGAGATGGTTCTTTATTAGTTAGGTTAAGTATGTTGTAGAAGAATCCTGAAGGAAGTTTCGGACTTTGCAAAATGTGAAGACTGCTAGACACTAATGAGACTCAGAAAGCCTTTAGTCTAAGATGAGGAAAGCAAGTGGTTATGAGATGTCCATCTTTATAGGTTCCATGATGGGCTCTTTTAAAGTACTTGACTGCTTCTAGACCTGGACATTTTGTTTGCAGTTTGTGCTTTGTTTCTAGGTTTAGGTCACTCCAAAAACTTGCCCATTAAGTGGCTTGTAGTCAAGAGAATTTTTGGTACCTAAAGGGCTCAAACCCAAAATTGGGTTTTGGTATCTAGTGTGTCTTCTTTGGACTTGGAATCCTCTCAGATAGTGACTTATGCTTGGAGCAAATCTGACAGAAATCCCCAACAGGAGGTTTCAATTTCTTGGCAGGAGAATTAATTCTTGGCAATGCAAAAGAATAGAAGCAGACCATTGTGGTACTTCTACTACTGAAGCAGAATATGTTGTGCTGCAAGTGCTGTAGTACGTCTTGTGGATTCAGAATTCAAAAATGTTATAGGACTATGGGTTCAACTTCATGATAACCACAAAATCTCACATGATAATGAGAGCACCATGTGCATTGTAAAGAATCCAATCTATCATTCCAAGACAAGCCATTGCTTTTATGGCACCATTTCATAAGAGATGCTTATGAAAAAGTAACTCATCAGGTGCTTAACAATCCACATGATGATAATGTAGCGATTTATCACAACGCACTTTGATGTTAGAGAGAATTCAGTTCTTGGTTGTGAATATTGGGATGATTAATCCATAAGCTGCATTGGTTAAAGGGAGGCAATGTGATGTGTTGTAAAGTTTGTATAGATATTAGGTGATGCATTTCCAAAGTTTTGATAGTGTTAAGAGCGTCATTGAGAAGAGATAATGATGGTACTGCAGCACTCCACTTACCTACATTGTTCACTCTTTGATTGGATAAAGTTAGTACCGCTAGTGCAAAGTTAGTACCGTTGGGCAAAGTTTTTACCGCTTTAGAGATGTTAAAGAAAAATACCGACGAGGGTACAAAGTGTAAATTGAAACGGTTTCCTTGAAATTAGGTCTCCTAAACCTATAAAAACCCATTTCAATTGCGCAGTTTCGTACGTATTCTCTCTCTAAACTACATTCGCACTTACAAGCCCTAATTTCTATTTACACGACGATCTCTATTTCAAGTAAAATGGCTGTTCTCGATTCATGTCCGAAGCATAACATGGTCACATACTTAGAGAAGTCTGAAGGGAATGTTGAGTTTCACGAGATCATTGATTTCCTTACGCGAACTTCAATTCATCATGCTCTCACTGTAAGTCCTATTGTATCTACTACCTTTGTTGAACAGTTTTGGACGTCTGCTAAGTCTAAAACAATCAATAATGTTAGGCACATTACTGCCAAAGTAGCTGGCAAGTCTGTGTCTATCTCTAAGGCATCCATCAGAAGTGATCTTCTTTTTGATGATGCTGATGGGATAGACACATTACCTAATCAGGACATTTTTGATGCTATACAGCGAATGGGGTATGAGGGGATTAACGGTGTTAAACTTTATAAAGCTTTGTTTTACACCCAATGGAGGTTTTTTATTTCTCACAATTAATTTCATTGTCTAAGTTCCAAAGCACCTCTTGGATCAATTCCTTCAAAAACATTGCCACTGCTGTCATTTGTTTAACATCTAATCAGAAGTATAATTTTTCTAAATTAATTTTTGATGGTATGCTTAGACATTTAGATGCTAAGAAGAAGTTTGTAATGTACCCACGCTTTATTTCTATCTTTTTAGGTAAACAATTAGTTGATGTGTCTGTACCTTTAGATCATTTTCCTGTAAATACTTTAACTAGTAAAGTTTTTTCTTTCATGGTTAAGAAGGGTAAGCATTTCTCAGGGAATATAACCCCTTTGTTTGCTACTATGTTGGTACAACCAACTCAGGATGAGGGTGCTTCTTCAGAAAGACCATCTGAAGCACAACCAACACCCTCCCCTGCTCCCACTAGTGAAGTACCTTATGAGCCACAGACTGACTCATCCCCTGCTCAAACTAGTGAGGTACCTATTGAGCACCAGCCTAACCCATCCCCAAGACCTTCACCCACTAATACTATTCCTGCTTCTATCCCAGAAACTTCTGGTGAGAACCTTGGAGGTCATTCATCCAGTGATAAATCCCTTTCAGGGAATGAGGGTGACATGACTATCCAAGTATTGTCTATGATCTTTGTTCTTCTTTTTGAAAAACAGGTTTAGATCAGGCCAAGGAAATACTAAGGACTTGATATAGCTCAGATACAAAGCTCAAGAAGCAAGCTAAACCCTCCATCGTCATAAGACACAATTATAAAGCATATCATGAAGTGTGATGTCTCATTGAAGCAAAGATTCCCAAGAAAGAGCTTCTCAAAGAAACATAGGGTTCACAAAGAGTCTGTATCCAAACAAGGGAGGAAGTTTGCAAAAGGTGAATCATCAGTTCAAAGAAATCCACTGTTTGATGAAATGCCTGAAGATACAATTGATCACATGGAAACAGAGAATGCTCAAGATGAAGGGAGGACAAGGGAAATAGTGGATGAAGACAAGGAGATTGATGAAGTTAGACTTAGTACTGAAGATGAAGTTAGTACCGTCAAGGAAGGAGTTAGTACTGACCTTGAAAAAGTTAGTACTGACAGACCAATAGTTAGTACTGACGGATCCAAAGTTAGTACTGACATGCAAATTGAAGGTACTGATGAACAAGTTAAAGGTACTGAGAGCCTATGAGGGTATGAGACAAAGAAATTGAAGGTATGAGAGTTAGAGAAGGTACTGAAGAGAAAGTTGAAAGTACTGATGGGCAAGTAAAAAGGAACTGGAAGCATCAATCTGCGGAAGAAATTGTCACTCAAAACATCCACTTCAAACACCACTTTATGATATTTGGAGATGATGATGAATACAATACTAAAGTTCTCCTCAACATGAGTAAGCAAAGCTTTTCGAAGGAAAAAGAGAAAGGTGTAGAGTTGAAAGGATGTTGAAGAAATGATAGACCTAAGCCTACTTCTACAAGATCACTTCTCACATTAAAGCCTCTTCCAAAGATTGATCCACAAGACAAAGGGAATAAGAAGATCGAAGAGGAAGATGAATTTGAAAGTGAATCTGATGGTATTTCTCAAACTGAGAAGAAGTTTAAGCAGAGCTTGAGTGTGATGAAGAGTGTGGTAGGAAAGTGCAAGAAGCGTGGGAGCTGAAGAGGGAGAGAACAAAATTGGCTGAAGAGAAAAATGCCTGCTAATGACAGATCTTATAGAGATTTTGATGATATAAAGGGCAAGGATTGAGGCAGACAGACTTCTTGGCTGAGAAACTTCAATGAACAAGAAAGATGCAGTTACAATAGAGAAAGAAAGAGCTAAGTTCTCTTCATGATCAATGCTCTCGAAGAAAATTCTTGCTCAACAAGATCAGAAGCTATATGGAATAACCACCAACCATGAATAACTCAGAGAAAACCAAATGATATACTTGAAGCATGTGGGAAACTACAAAAACATTCTGAATTGAAAATCAAGAGTTTGAGGAAGTACAAAGCTTCTGTATGAAAAGTGATTTAAGATGGTCTGATGAAGATTTCATCTCTATTGGGTCTGCTGAAGATGAAAAGTTGATCAAGAGGATGAATGAGAAAGGAGTTGGTTTATCTAAAAGTGAAGTGATCAAGGAAGAAAGCAAAGAAGAAGTTCAGAAGGAAGACAAAGATGAAGAGAGTACTAGAAAAAGAAAACTTGGTACTAGGAAAAAGATGAAGTCAAGGAAAAGAAGATATATTCAATACACTTCTGAAGATGATAGTGACAAAGAGAATGATGAACTGAGATTGTATTTAACTGTAGCTCAAGATAAAGAAAAAGAAGTGGACTATGAAATTTTGACAGAAATATCCAATCAAAGAGTGGACGAAGAGTGTCTTGGAGCTAAACCACATAAACTGTTCAAGCTGAAACACCTTGAGGAGATTACACTTAAATGTGGTGCTTAGGAGTAATGGGACAGAAAGATATTTGTATTTGATGGACAGTATTGTCCATATTTGATAAAGAAGTTCTGAATGTGTTTTATCAACTAGTAATGGAAAAATACAAGATGAGATGCCTGAAGGTTTTTTTGGACAGAGTTCTTGGGGAGATTTGATGGTTGTTGTTCAAACCAGAGATAGAGATGTGTTTTGGTGTCACAGCTAGATGGATATAGGTAAAGTTGGAAGTTGCATAGTTCTTCAGGAATACATACTTTAGTGACTGACACAGGTTTAATCATCCATATGCTGGTAGAGAAGAAGTATCCTTTGAGAAAGGAAGTACTGATGCAGATGCTGAAATTGAAATTAGAGTCTGAAGAAGAGAATACTATGCGTTGAGGTTGATTAAATTTGTCTCAAAAAGATACTTGCCAACGATAAAATCTTGGATGAATAAGATTGAGAGATTGAGAAGGTGTTGAGTGTTGGATACACCACAAAACAAATGGTCATTCAGTTCACTCATGCCTAGACAGGCATAAGACTTGGCTAGTCCACAAGTAAACGGTTGTGGTAAAGGACTTCTCACATCCGTTTAGGGTATAATTTACCAAAAATTGTAGGGTTATCATCTCACATTGCTTTGTGGTTGTAAGAGTTCGGCTAGTCCATGATCAAACAGTTCATGGTATCAATTGGACTTAATCAAATTGTGACTAGCTGTAGTTTGCTAAAAACTATATGGTTTATCAATGCACCATGTTATTACAATGAAGCATTGGCTAGTCCAAAAGCAAACGGTATTTGGTAAAGACAAATCAATTCCGTTGATGGTTGACAGTTTACAAAAAAAGATTATGGTAAATTAATCACCATATTTTTACAATAAAGAGTTAACTATCCCAGAGCAAACGGCTTACTGGTAAAAGAACATCAAATCGTTGAGGCTGGGGTAGTTTGCCAAAAACTACAAAGCCAACTTAGTTGGATTGTTGCAGGAAAGATGTTGCTGAGTTGCTGAGAAGACAAAGTTGCTGCTGAAGAAGGATAGAGTTTAAAAGGTCAAGAGATGATAAGAGTGTTTGGATACATCCTCTATGCATTAAAGAAGTTAAAGAAACATGAAGTCAAACAAGTTCAACATTCATGTTTAAGGGAGGATTGTTAGGATTTATGTTTTTTGTTAGTTAGACTGACTGTACAAATAGTTAGTAGTGTTTGTTGATAGTTAGTACGACAGTACAAAAATGTAGTACCTGATCGATTTAGTTAGTACCGTTAGTTAGAAAATAGTTAGTACCGTTTATGAGATGAACATGAGATATCTTAGGAAAAGATAAGTATGCGTTTTGTAAGCCTGTTCTGTTAGGGTTTATCCTTAGTTTATAAAAGGATCCCCTTGGGCATAGTTAGATATACGTCCTCAAGATATCTCATAGCAATATCATATCTTAAATAGTTAGTAATCTGTAATAGTTCAAAGCAGATTAATAGAAGTTGTTATTCAGTTATACATTGTTTTTCTTAGTACTTGTGTTGAGATTCCGCATCAACATATAGTATTCATAATCAGTGTTTCTATATAGTCAGTTGTATTTATACAGTTTGGCTATCATCCTTCATAGGCTACAAAGATCTATTCATTTAGGGACTCTTACAATTCCAGAGCTTAAAAGAGGAGATGAATGAGATATGCGATGTTAACCATGTTTCTAAGAACGATGACACGCCGATTGTTCGTGATTGTCATGAGTAAATTCTCATCCCATCTGAAGGATATCAAAACCGAAATTCTTATGATTCGTATTCTCCCCAATCCCTTCATAATCCTAATGATTATGAGAAATCGCTTACAGAATTAAACAATGATGTGAAAAATGATCTCGAAGATTTCAAAAGACGTATCCATAGCATGAGAACTGTTCATGTTAAACTTTTTACCAGAGACGATGGTAAAACCACTGGTGTTTTACCTAACAAAGAGTCTGAAATTGTCAACTAAGAACCTTAATCTAAAACTGATTTTCAAAAATCAATCACAAAATTCTTGGATGGTCAAAGAGTTACAGATATGTTTTTCAAGAACAAAGTTAATGATATGATTTTTAAAATAAAGCAAAATGAAAAGAATTATCAAACTAAAATTAAAAATATGGAAGAAAACAATGAGTGGGAGAAGTCTCAAATACATCTCTTCAGAACAAACAATTGGACCTAACCACAACCTCCTCCTCAAGATCACCACTGAGAATGTGAATGTGTATTTACAGGGAGTAGAAGTCTGATGATTCATCCGAAAAAATCAAAAGATCCGCCTTCCTATCACCGTAACAATAAAACCGAAAAAGATAAACCTATTAAGACATCAAAAAAGGGATATCACATGGTTAAAACAAAAGAATATCTATTCCGTGAATATATTCCAAAAATACCATATCCTCAAGCTTTAAGAGTGGATCATTCCTACTTAAATTGTATCATTAAGGAATCTTAAATCGAGTTAAGTATTGTAATAATAATAGTAGTAGTAATAGTAAATAATAATAAACCTATTAAAAACTAAAATATATATATATATAAAACAAAAAAACTTTACAGTTTTTAAGTATGTTACGCATTCGGCCGGTGTGTCGCGTATCTCGATTTCTGCATCCAAAAAGAAATTTATCGAACTTTGTGTGTTCGCTGAAAACCCTCACGAGATTATAACTCGTCCACTCGGGACATCGAGGGGTTTAAAGGCTTGTTGCATGCGCTAAATGCAACCGTGGTGCCTATGAAAGTGCGCTTTAGTATTTTTATGGTTTTCTAGTTGTGTTTATTTTGCAGATTAAATAAAATAGGTGGAGCTTGGATTGGTGGTTGGCATTTTACACTTGGAGACTTATATATTTATTATATTACATGTGGTAGAATACACATGCTTGGCGTTTCGTTTCGCGCCATATCCTTCATAATTCAGCCAAGCACTTATGAGCCCCGGGAAGTTTCAGTTTTACACATCATGCTCTACTTAAGTGTGGAGGAGCTCTCGCTCCTTATAAAAAAACAAAAAAAGAACGTAATGGAAGTCAGCTCAAAATATAGCTCCAAACGGTAAGCTATATCTCGTCTATGCCCCTAGTAAGTTTCTTAGTTAGTACCGTTTTCCCTTAATTTTCCCTATTTTCTATATTTATCAGTTCTCACATTGAGGGCAATGTTCAACTTAAGTGTGAAGGGGTAGCAAATAGGAAAAATTAATCATGTCCCTCCATGTGTGCCCTGCAGAAATTTTCAAACTTTCTACTGATATTTTCTGGAAAATTAAAAAAATTAATATATATTGCCCCCTTTCAAATTAAAATGCATACGCCTAGTAGGCAAATCCAATCAGATTGACATTTTAATAGCACAAAATAATCCCACTAAAATTCGTGGAGATAATTTAGCTTAAAGAAATTGGGTATCATCTTTGATACCAAGATATTTTTTGCCTGTTAGCTTGTAGAGTTAGGGTTATGAATGCAGTCATATGTGTCTTTCCGTATTACGGATGTGTTCGTATGGTCTTTGTCGCCTTTTTTGGACATTGGTATTGGTATAAAGTTATATGAGTGAGCCGGTAATTTAGTAGCTCCAGAACTTGTGCTTGATCATCATTTACTAGACCGCAGTGAGGTTAATTTATAGACAAAGTCGTATGATAAGAGGTGAAATAAATCCCTATGCAATCATGTATCTGCAGCACTCGCTTTTAGTGTTGAGATCCCCAATGTATCCCAAGAGCAAGAAAAATGTGCTAAATGAAGAAGAAGTTTTGTGCCATCCTTAGTTATCGCAGTATTTGTTGAAAAAAAAGAAAAAAAATAATAAAAGTTCAAGGTATAAGGCAAAGTTCTGGCACATGGAATCAAGTATCTGCTACTCACCCTCATCAATATCGCGTTTTGCCTCTTTGAGATTTCTGTCTAGGTGCTCACGCCGCAACGAGCATGTTTATGTGTCTAGTACAAGCATATGGTAGCAACCTAGATTATGTCTGTGCATTTGAGTGACTTCACAAATATAAAACCCTATCTAAGTGACTTGTGTGAATTCAAAAAAAACAAACACTATCCCTTTGTGAGGTGCTATGTTATATGTCTATGCCCAAAAAGTTATCTAAAATGCAAACTCTTATAAAAATCAAAATTTTCTCCACGTCACAACAAATGATTTTATTTTTCGCTTCCATTGCTTGAGAGCAAGCAATAAGCTAAGTATGGAGGGATTTGATAACGCCTAAATTATACATATTTCTATGGCGATATTTATGTTTATTGATCATTTCTCGTGAACTTTTGGTACTTAATCAAGTATATTTGCTATTATATGTTCTAGGTACGTGTCGTGGAATAAAACGGAAGAATACACAAAGATATGGAGCTTAAAAGTACACTTGAAGACATCCAGAGTTCAAATGGAACAAAACCAAGTATTTATACACAACGGAAAGCAAGTTAGAAGAAAATAAAGGGCTAAAGCCGAAAAGACCATAAGTGCGCCGCACTTTGCGTTCAAAAGTCAAAGAATTAAAGTCTTGGTCAAAGAAGTTCATTAACTCCTCAAGTGCGCATCACATTTTACTAAGTGCATTGCACTTCCCTTCGAAGAATTAAATGATACCAGCATTAACTCACCAAGTGCGCCACACTTATTCTTAATTGCGCCACACTTTTGCCCGATTTCAGCCTATAAAAGGAGGCCTTGGCTCCCTCATTTTACAACAACTCACATACAAACTTCCTTTTTAGCTTAGAACCTTGGATGGGGTGGTTTTTAGGGTTAATATGGCTAAGAAACATTTGATCCATACACCTTGGAAACACAAATCATCACCACCATTAGAATCAAAGTTCTTGAAGAAGTTGGATAGTCTTGGTTGAAGTTCATCATTGTTCTTAGGTTTTGATCCATCAAAGAAGCATAGTTGTAGTGTTATTTCGAATCTATAAGCAATTGTGACAGAATTGTTCATAGTTTTTGGATTTTGCTTTAAATATAATAAAGTGTTCTTGGAAAATTCTTGTGAAATCACCATACTTTGCTCTTGGAATTGATATGAATCTTGTTACTCTTTTAAATATAATCTTTGTTGAATCCATGATGAATGTTATGTGTTTTGTTACTTTGATCATGGAGTAGTAATCTTATGTTTGTTTGGGCATATTGAGACCTTTGATAAGGAGCGTTTGGATATGTGTTTATTGAATGGTTAAACATGATTTTTCTAAGTGTAAAGGCCGAAAGGTACTCATTATTAAATTATGTTTTATCATTTACTTATAATATTGGTTTATAATAAAAACTTATAAAAGGAAGATGAGATTTGTTATTATTATCGATATATTCACTAGTTTATATTTAAAGGCGAAAGGATTAATAACTTGTGATCACTTTTATTTTCTAACTTTTTAAACACTATTCTAACACACATATTATCTAAGTGATCATTGCTAAACAAATTCCTTAAATCATTTGGACTGAATCATCTTTTTATTGCTTTGATATAATATCCGATATATGGAAGATTTGGTTAATTTTGATCCGTGACATTTATTAACTTAGCACCTTAATACAAACTGTGAAAACTTCATTCCTGTGAACATGACCTGGACTTTCCTAAACGCTCATACTATACACAAACAGGTATACTTCCCGGAGTGTTGTGTTTTTTAGTTAAAAATCCGGTTATTTCTAGTATTATAATTGAAAGCTTGGAAAACAACATCAAACACCCGACTTATATGATCAACCACCATAGCACCATGTCGAGACATACTCGTGCGAGTTATGTAGGAACGATTCTCACTACGGTTATGATTGTCCACCTCGGTTTCCGCTTGTCTATGAGCAGGAACCGAGCTACAATCAAAACTTTAGTGATAATTATTATCCACAAAATTCACCGAGTTTTCCACAACAATATCTTTGCTGTGAAAATTGTGGGGGTCCTCATAAAAGCTTTCAATGTCAACCGATGAATCACAACTATTTTGAGCCTAACTATTCTAGTTTTGACCAACCCCTACAGTATTCCATCAATCATCAGCCTTCGAGTATTCAAGAGAACCTTAATCATAATTTTTTTTTTTAATAAAATTTTAATTAATTAAATATTTTTCTTTATTATTTAATTTAAAATATTTTTTATTATTATTATTTTTTCTTAATTTTTTTTATAAAATTTTTTTAATAAAAATATTTATTTTTTTTATAAAATAAAAATTTCAAATTCTTTTAAAATTTTTAAAAATTTTAAAATTTTTATTATTCTAAAATTTATTAATTAAATTTTTTTTTTTTTCTTATACGGCAAAAGATGTATGAATTTCTTCAAATGAGTGCAATCATTTTTGTGAAAAAGTTACTTTCACAAAAGCGGCAGCTAGCATCGATCAATTACTCTTCAAGAAATGAGTACTCCAAGATATTGGAGAATCTAAAGCAAGCTATATTTAGATGAAATGTTTATGTTAAGTAATAATAATGAGGGAAAAATAGATATTCGTTTAGAAGGGAATGTGAAGTATATTGATGAGCTTAAAGGTAAATTTTAAAGGAATGGAGTATGAGATTAATAAAAAGAAAGAGCTTCAGCATCTAGAGCAGGTGGCTAATCTTATTACTTATCCTTCGCAACGTTTCAAATCTTTTTGCTATGATGATAATGATGGACTTGAGTTACGAAGAGAGTACTATTCATTGGAATGAAATTGATTATATACCTGTCTATTGCAATTACACCCGTTTACCAACTTTAGGAGCTCAGTGGACTCTTTCATCCATGAGAATGAGGAACTTACGCACTATCCTAAAAATGATGGAGGAATTCTATAAAAGTATAGGGTTGACGGACCTTATCCCAATCCCAAGTGAGTCCAAGGATACATCCGAGAGTGATAGTGATTGTGATTTACCTTTGTGTGATTATTTCTATCCCATTAACGTATATGAGGGAAAATACATGACTTTCTCTAACCCTCTATTCGATTTAAATGATGATTTTACCTCTAGTGATGACGAGTCGCTATCCGATGAGGACGTTCTGAAAGATAATGTTAAAATTTACTCGAATTCGATGACGAATTCTTCTCTAGTAACGTAAATCCTCTTTTTAATGAGGTGTTAGAGAACATCGAGAGTAAGAACTCTTATGTTTCTAACCTTGATGAGTCGGCTTTGCTTGTCACACCTCTTTCCGATTTTAATGAGGATGAATGTTTTGACCCACGTGGCGACGTTGATGAGATTGAGCTTCTACTTCACCATAATACGTCTCCTCCTAAGATGAGCGTTGCTTCCATACTCGAGGGATTCACCGATGAACCGCCTCTCGAAAAGAATGATGATTTATTTGATTTGGAATCTAAAGCGAATGATTGGAAGAATATTTTGTACGATGCTCCAATTGATGATTTGATGACCGAGGACAAAGTTTTTGACCCCGGGATTCCAGAGATTTTTTTTTCTCCAACATATGTGAGATTACCCTTTGAGGATCGCCATTATCTTTCCCTCACATATGTTATCCGAATTTTTCTTCCTTATTTCACCTATCCGGCGAAATCTCATTTTCTTCTCTCCTCCGAGAGTGAGGATACTATTTTTGACCTCGGCATCTCCGCTTTTCATTTTTCTTCTCTAGAACCGGTTGCATCTCATCGGAGTAGAACTTTCATATGCTTCAATGTTTATCCAAACATCTTGAATGAAAGTCCGATGGAAGTTTGCTCTTCCACGTGTTTCGTCCCTAATATCACGATGATATGGGGAGAGTTAAGCTAGAGACTCGCACAAAAACAAGCGCTTCGTGGGTGGTAACCCATGCTTATCCTTAGTAGTAGTATATTAATATATTATTTATTAATAAGTGTGACATGAGGAGGCTCGCCTCTTCCTTCCTCGGGTTTCGTGTTTTGTGTTTTATGTCCAGGATTGCCCAGATTATGAAGACTCTCGTGCTCGTGGTTTGTCAATCGTTCACTCGAGCTTCCATCCTTAGCATGCTTATTTATGGGAATCCGATATCCTATATCTTATTGATTAACGTTTATCTATTAGCATAATTAATAAACGGCTTTAGATTTGCGTAGAGACCCCTTAATATTTAGATTATACCTTGAAATTAGTATGAGGGTGACAGTCTCACATTGAGGACAATGTGTAGTTCTAGTATGGGGGGGGGGGGGTATCTTTCGATTTGATCTTACTTGCATTTGCCTTGTCTTCACGTAACCCCGTTTTGCCACCAAAAATATGTGATTTTATGCCAAAATTAAAAAAATTTCAAAAATAGAATAAGTGTTTTGACACATAGTTTTGTCTTTTTGAGAATAAATTTTGACTTGATCGAGCATGTTGCGCTCTAGCTTGCCCCTTAACTTATATAAATTTAAGCTTTTGCTAGTCTTTTATACAAGAAGCTTTAAAACGCGAATTCTAGCTTGAAAAAGCCAAGAGTTTGCAAGTTTCCATGATAGACTTTAAATATGCAAAGCTTGTTTTATTAGACTAAGCATTCGCGGATCTTTTTATTAAAGATTTTAAATTTGCGAAGAACGAAAAATGATAGAGTTTTATATAAGTTAGATGCTAAACATGGAGTAGTTGGAACTCTTTAGAGCTCATAGAGGTTAATTGTGGCTTTTTGCTCCCATCAGCTTAATAAACGTTATATAATTGTTGAATAAATAAAGTTACTTTGGTTTTTGTGATTCTTAGTTTAAATCACTTCGTAGAGATTCCTTCTGGTGAAAGTAAGGTACACATCGAGGTTTTGTCAGTGTTGTGGGGAAATAGGCTACCGATTCCTGACGGCTCGCTACCGTTGTCTAGGTAGTTAAAAGACCACAGGACTTGAAATTTGGCTAATAATAATAATAATAATAATAAATAAACCGAAGCCGAAATAAGACTTCTGGATCATGGTCGGCTCGCATACCGATGTGACAGTCGTTTAAAGGGTGGAGGTAATAATAATAATAATAAAAACTGTGGGCTGATAAAAGTTTACTGTCTCTGGTCGGTTCGCTGCCGATGTGGCAGTCTTCTAAATAAGGCACATAGTAAATCCGAGACTGATAAAAGTTTGCTGCATCTGGTCGGTTCGCTGCCGATGTTGCAGCCTTCAAAAAGGTCGAGGAAATCACCGAGGTCGAAATAAGACTACTGGCTCTTGTCGGTTAGGACGCCCGATGTGTCAGTTGTTTAAAGGACCGAGGTTTAATAATGTTGCTATAATAATAATAATAATAAAGCCAAATTTCGACTCCGGGGTTATCTAAATAAAGTCTCCGTCTCTGGACTCGTAGTTGAGTTGTTTCGGATGAAATAAAAAGGATAACCCCTAAATCATGCGAAATTAGAACCTTAATGTGGACCTTATTCTCACCATATCGTCTCTTTAGGAAAGGATTTCAAACTAATTATGGTCTAAACCGGGTTTACTTTATATAAATAAGAATTTAATTTATTTGTCACCAATAATAATAATAATAAAACCTTTAGAGGACTTAGGAATAAGGGAGCGGAAAGTAGCTATGCATACACAATTAGCTTTTATGAGTAGTGTTAGCATCTTAATTTGTATTTAACAAGGATTTCGTTTTTAAGCTTAGTTTGGGGCAGGTGAAAAATCAAGGACGATGAATTTATCCTTTTAGTGTCTCTTGATCCTTAAAGCTATGATATGTATGAATGATAATAATAAATGCATAAAAATGGTAAAACGGGAGGCTTTTCAAAACTAGTGATTTCTTAATCCCCTTAGATGAACACTTAGCTACTTTTCGAGGTAATTAGTCTAAGGGGTTGAAATTTTTGGTTTTCTAAGTGTGTATTTATGACAATGCCTGAGGACACGGCAATAACTTAGTAGTATGAAATCGTGACGAGATAAACTATCCAAATAAAATACTCACAGATTTTATAAAAATCTTTGTCGAAACAGTAAACTCCTACTGTTTTTATAAAATTATTTTTATAACTTTAATTTTACGAAAAGCGTATCTCTTCGTTATAACTCCGTTTTCAAGTTCTTTATATGCACGGTTTCCTATTGAGATGATCTATCATCAAAAAATATTTTTATATTTTCTCAGACTCAAACAGTGATAGTTTTTATAAGATAAATTTTATAAAAACACATTTATATATTTAATTATCGTAATCTCGTAAAATTCATAACTTCTTCGTTATAGCTTCGTTTTTCGAGTTTCTTATATGCTTGGATTCCTCATAACATGTACTATTTACATCAGCATGGTTTAAAATTTTATAAAATTCGAATTTACACAGAATATTAAACAGTTCGTATATATATATTTATAATTTATAAACTAGTTTTATAAATTATTACATGATTAAATTTATACAAGTCCTCTAAATTAATTAATGTCACATGTCTTGCATACTTTAGGTCTTCAAATTTATGCTCATCATTTTATGTCCAAATAAAATGTCCTCATGATTATTTATTTGTAAACTTTATAAATAATCATTTAATAATTAATTTATCAATTAGTTTTATAAATTAATTAACACTTGTTTAATATTATATAAAACATGTTCTTGCGTCTAACACGTTATAAACATCATCTTATCATGTGTACATATATATTTGATTTATAAATATGATTTTTTTATTTTATAACTTTATAAAATAAATCTTAAGTGGTGATTAACAATATAACTATGTATATAAACAAATGAAGTAATCATAAAAGTATAGAGATTATAATGGACCTTATATGAGTGAATGAGATGTAAACCCTAATAAAAAAACCCTAGTTTCTTCAACCCGAAATCCTCTTTATAAACACTTGATTATCAAAACCCTAGCTTTCAAATTACCTTGATACACCTTAGATAGTAACCCTAATGATACTTGCATGATTATAACCTTGCTAAAATCAAAACTATAAATACCCTAATTATAAGATTTGAGCCATAGGTTTATGTAGAGAGACAAGAGAGATGTTTAATTAATTTTGCTAGTTGAGAAAGAGTGAGTATGTCTTACATTACCCTTCTATATATATGGGAAGTATTTCTTAAACCAACTAGCAAAACCATGTCTAAATGTGGTTTAAGTACATGTTGTTAGGTGTTCTCTTCCTCCCTAGGAGGAAGGAACGGTTTGGATGAGGGGAAGACATACGAGACTTGAGAATTTATGGAAAATTAGATTTTGAGGTGTACTTGTGTTGTTTATAACTAGATGATGAGACTTTAGTGGAGAGTTTACGATTTATTAAGTGTGTAATACTTGTATAACCAGCCATAAGGCTTATAATGTAGAAAATGATATAACTTTTGGGTATTGGGTATAATAGTGGGTATTTGTTTGAGTATAGATAAGCATTGGTGCTTCCGTGTATGCTTAAATGTATTTTATTGCGAAACGTAAACGTTTTACGTAACCGATAAAAATAAAATATGAAAAGTTATAAATTATCCTCGTAATAATTATATAACACTTGCTTGACGTAAACTTTTATTTGTATGTTGTCCGTTTACGTTGAATGTTGATTTTTAGTTTATGCGATTTAACTTAAAGATGAAAATTAAAAGTAAACGCGTAAATGTTTAGAATAAATAGTTAGATATTTATTGACGTAGAATGATGTGAAAATGCGGATCGTTATAGGTCTCACCATACCATCCAGCCTTACTGTTTTTTAATATAAACATGATACATACGGTATAACTAATTATCAACTGTGTTTTAATAATTGTTACAAGTTAAAAAACACTGTCTTGAAATAATTGTTACAAGTTTAAAAACAAACAATTAAAAAAAACCATTACAAGTTAATAGTTGCAAAATAACAGTTTTACTATTAACTAATTATCAACTGTGTTGTTTGAGTTTTATAGTTTTAATTTTAATTACAAGAATTTCAGTAAAGTTGATCTATTATATACCCTTTTATTTCTTTTAGTGGAGAGTTTTTTTTTGAATGGCGGATTTATTAGAAACTAGCAAGTTGCTAGAACAGAATTACAAGCAAAGGGCACACGGATTTTTCATCCATGTAACCCAATTTAGTTTAGAATTACAACGATTAGAACACCAATTAAAAGAAATTTGAACCAAGTCATCAAAAAGAAGCTTCCTATGCAAATTCGTAGCACCAAAGAGCAACTGATTCCTGAAGCGCTAAATTAACCACCACTTCATATAATGAACACCTTCCAAGATCTCTTTCTGCCTCTTAGAAAGCCGAGAGGAATTAAGCCATAAAAGACAATCATCATAAGAGGTTAAATCAATTTCCTCGAGCTCCCACCAACGCATAAGTTTCCTTCATAAATGACGATCCATTGGACATAAAAAGAAGATATGGGAACCGGATTCGACAGAGGCATGACAAAAAGGGCAAACAATAGTCGAAATATTAATCTTTAAGGGAAAGATTCAACCGAGTAGCAGCTTATCCAAACGAACTCTCTAAGCAAACACATTAATCTTAATGGGCATGACGTTAACCCACCTTGTGGCAACTTCCTCTTTTAAAAGCATTGAATCATCAGTAAGCTGATGAACAGATTTAACAGAAAACTCACCTATAGCTTCTAACAACTAGATCTAACGGTCAGGGATATTTGTTAATATTAGACCATCGATGCGGAATAAAAGAAACTCGAGTTGCTCTTCCTCAGTACCACCTCTAGGAGGACGACAAAAAGTATCAACCATGGAAACGTGATTAATTTTTTCAAAAACTGTTATTTGTTTGTAGTTATCCAAAGCATAAAGTCTTGGGAATTTATGTTTTAACGTCAAATCATCTAACCAAATATCCTCCCAAAACAAGGTGTGTAACCCAATGCCTATCTTTTTGCGAATTAAATCTAAAAGATTAATGCCTTTTGTGCGAAGAACAATAACCTCACGAATAATGTCTAACCAAGGAGAGCGTTTAGACAAAGAACTTGGGGAATTAAGAGCACCATCTTCACCATAAATAGCTTTTATGAATCTCGTCCATAGACAAGAGCCATGAGAAAAAAATCGCCAAACCCATTTAAGGAGAAGAACTCGATTTAGAGCATATAAACTAGAAACTACGAGACCACCATATTTCTTGGAAGCTAAGACCTTATTCCAACTAATCCAAGCCATTTTTCTTTTCGACCCGTCCACTTCATTAAATAAGTTTCTTCTAATCAATTTCAAGAGCTTTAACATTCCCGAAGGAACTTTAAAGATAGACATATGGTATAAAGGAATGTATGTTAAAACTAATTTAATTAAAGTAAGTCGACCATCTATTGAAAGGGTTTTAAGCTTTCATTTGGATAAGAAAGAGGACACTTTAGCAACCACATCATCCTAAGATTTTATTCTAGACATCGCACCTCTAACCTTAACTCCAAGATGAACAAAAGGAGTGGTAAAAATCGAACAACCCATAGTTATGGCTGCTGCTTCGACTTCTTCTGAACGAGTGCCAATTCCCATAAGTTTACTTTTATGAAAGTTTATTTTTAAACCCGAAGCCAAGTGGAAACACTTTAAGACATTAACAATGGTGCGTATATTTAAGGAGTCCCATTTACCAACAAAGATATCATCATCCGCAAAGAAAAGGTGAGAAAGTGTCAACGAGCTATCAATTGGAATACCCAAGAACAAACCTGCATTCGTAACTTTAGAAAAAGATAAATGCAAACTTTCCATTATCAAGATAAATAGAAAGGGAGATAAAGGATCCCCTTATTTCAAACCCTTATGAAATTGGAATTATGATGTAGGGCTTCCATTGACGAGAACCGATCCCATGACGGAGTTGAGACAACCATTTATCTAACCACACCACTTATCACCAAAACCAAACATCTTTAAAATATCTTGTAAGTAATCCCACCGTATAGAGTCGAATATCTTTTCGAAATCGACTTTAAAGACCATGGCTTTAAACTTCTTATGCTTGCACCATGAAAGAAGTTCATTAAGAATAAATGGACCATCAAGAATTTGGCGGTTGGAAACAAAAGCTGATTGGACGTCACTAATAAGACCCGAGATGGCAAAGCTAAGTCTATTAGCTAAAATCTTGGCAATAGTTTTGTAAAGGCTTCTAATCAAATTTATAGGACGATAATCTTTGACGACTTTTGTATCATGAATCTTAGAGATTAAAGCAATGAAAGAAGAATTACATCATGGGGGAAAAGTACCTAAAGCAAAAATTCTTTAATGGCTGCCACAATATCATGTTCTAAAAGCTTCTAATATCTATGAAAGAACTCAAAAATGAAGCCGTCGGGACCAGGGGATCTATTCGTTCCACAATCCTAAACCATACTCTTTATCTCCTTATTAGAGACATTTTGTTTAGTAAGATTTGTGATTCACACTATTAATAAAGCCGTTGTATTGAGAGTCTTGGAGTGTAGTGTATTAGTGTAGGTGTGATGAAATCAACCCCGCCCGCTGTCCTATCGCGCTATAGCTGATCACGTCCCCCCGGAACCCTCGCTTCCCCGCAGCCACGACCCCCTCCCCGTAATAGACGCCGTCTGACCTGATACCCCCGCGATTTCTACCGTAGTGATCCCGGAAACCGCACTATCTGTGGTGCAATACCCTTTCTCCCGACTGTCTTAGACTGTTCAACGCTCGCCTAACGCAAACAGTTAGGAGTAGTTGAGTTGGGTGTGATGGAACAAAAATGGAATGAAGATATTTCTATCTATATTAATCATAAACATAACATGCTGGTAGTGTTTGGCTGCGGCATTCCACTCTCTACCTCCTATCATGTATCGAGATTCGCCGACCTTATTTCTACCTGTCCGCCACGAGGGTACTTCCTAACTACAAATGGACCTACGACCAAAGCCCCTACTCGCACGCCCTCTCCTCCACCCTCCTCATCCCCCTAGGTCTGGTTTTATAAGGCCTTCCATGGGTTTCTATGGTATTGGGCATCCCGGTGTAGATTATATTTAGTCACATTCAAAAGTACTACGAGCTAGGAAATGTTAATATATGGACATGAGAGTGATCGTGTCTTTTCTAGAATCCGTAGTATCTCCCCTATGGGAGTTACTACTGGTGTGAAAAATAGTTATGATGTTAATTGCGATGATTGTTCTATAAATCTACTCGGTGTCATTGTCTGGGTAAACTACTGTGACTACTTTGGAGTGGTTGGGGGATTGTCGAGTCGTTCTATTGAGCTATTACATATTCTTGAGGCTTGTTCCGCTCGCGCACATGCCTGTTAATCTTTATGTACTTATTACATTGAGCCTTTAGCCATTTGCACCCGCCACTCCGCCGCTTTTTATTTAGTAAGATATTAGATTTCACACAAACAAAGCTATTTCTAAAGAGACTTGGAGAGAGAGAGAGAGAGAGAGAGAGAGAGAGAGATGGATGGGAGAATAACACTAAAAATACACACACACATGTATGTGAAGAAATGCATTCAAACAACACCCTCTCCATGTATGGAGAGGGTATTTATACAATGGATAGGTCAGGTTTTCCATGGGCTTACCATGGGTTTCTATGGTTTGGCCCGGTTAGATTACTATTTAATACATTCGAGAACTACGAGCTAGAAATGTTAATACATGGAGTGACCGAGTCTTTTCTAGAATCCTAATAATCTCCCCCTAAGGGAGATAACTCCAGATTACAAATATCTTAAGCTTAGAATTCTATGAATGTTCTTCAATATTGCTCGTAGTCTTGAACCTTGATCCTTGTCTTGTATCTTTATGTAGTGTTCTTTGATCTTTAATCTTAAGCTTGTTCTTTCATGCCTGATAAGCTATGATCTTTTGAGCCTTTAGCATTTGCCTCTGAACATCTTGAGATCATAACTCTTGCATCATCACTTGTTCATCTTGTTATACTTCGCCTTCTTGCGATGTGTGTCTTTGGACCAACATGCTTATACTTTGTGATTTCTTAAAAGCTGTCTAACAATCTCCCTTGATAATCTTTAACTTGATTACTTCATGACTTTAAGGAAGATGTTGAGTATTAGAGTAGCAAAAGTCATTAACTTTGTTTGATCTTGAGCTTTCTTGATTTCTTGAAACTTTAAGTCTTGAGTATGAGCATGTGGTTATGAATCTGACTCAACTGGAATGAGGTCTCACCACCATCTTTTAAACCTGCATTTAAGGGTTAGCAATAAACAACAGATATGGACGAATATGTCTTTGTCATTCGTCGAAGTTCGGTAGCCATAACCTCCGATTCTGTGAGGACCGTTTTATAGTATAAATATTATACCTATGATCAGGTAGATTCAATTTAAGAAGAATCTCCTTGATAGGATTTCTAGCTCGAAGTGTTGGATCCTCTAACGCAGATGCACTAGATTTACCATACTTGCTAGTTCACATAACCAAAACATATCAAAGCAGACACGCAATAATGAGTGAATCAGTTAGTTACTATCTGACTAATTGAGTCGTCAATTCATAGACTGGACTAAAATCGATATCCAGTTGGCACAAGCTTGATTCATATAGAATCTCGAAAGTCACCTACCACAGTGCTATTTGATGTCGACACTGGAAGGATTTCCATTCGTCATTATGAGACTCAAGAGTATCATTCTGAATGTTCTGGAAAGATCACAAGGATAATGCATATGACTCTTAGATACCACTTGTGTTCTTTGTTTGTGAACACCAAGTGCATTTTGGAATTATGTCCTAATGATATTTATATTGATCTCTTTTGGCTCTAGACTCTATAAGTGCGTTTTGGTTATAGTGATTGGAGGCTAGAGCTGACTGCCACCTTTTCAATACCAACTAACTCGGAATGAGAAAGTCGATAGATAACATGTTTATCTTCGTGGGAAATGAAACAACAATCTTTTGAGAGACCTTGAGTGGCTAGGGAGGGTTATGCATTGCATCACTGGGTCCATGATGCCTATCTTCAATACTAGCAATCATCTTTGTGATTCTGATAACATATGTATTGACCTGGTTTCTGCCTAAGTGTATGGAGGGCTTTTTTATTTAGACCCTTTACCCTTACATTTCTTTTTCATTATTTAACCCCTTCAATGTTTACCAAGGCGTCATCACTAGCACCTTGTTGTGATTGTTACAGTGCTAACTCATGCCTTAGTCAACATTTTTCCCTTATATCATTTAACTCCATCTTCCCTAAGGACTTCTAATTCTATCTAGTGGAATGTCCTTGGGTAGATCCATCCGGTTCTGGTTGGATCATCAGACTTATACCTAACCTTAACCACCTTATGACACCATCGCCATCGTGATTTAGTTAGTTGTTGGGTATAAAGATCAAAACCATAAAACCATTTGAAAATCAATCAAAGTAATCATGATATAAATCAAACCGTTTGGTACTTTGATAGTTTCATTTTTGAGAAATGGCCCCTACACATGTGCATCGAGATTCGAAAGAGTTTTTCACAAGGAGGAAAGAGTTATGCACTTGAGTCAAAGGCGATCACATTACATTTTAGTCTAATTTTCTCACCCTTCAAAAATAGCATACCATATGATGTTTTTTGATATCAATGGAGTAAAATAGCTATTTGAGATTTGAAAACGCTTGGGAGAAAATGGTGATTGCATGATTTTTTTTAGAACATTTTCCTTAGCTCCCCCTTAATTATTGAGGTCCTGATATGGTGTTGAGTATACAATTTTAAAAGATTTTGAATTTATTGAAAAATTCTTGAAAAATTATACTCGAACACAATATATTTATAAAATTGCACTACATGTATACAAGATGATTTACAAGACATGACCCGAAACTTACAAAAACCGAGAGCGACCGACTTGTCACTCTGTCCGAAGCAGCAATCTGTGGTCAGTCACGTCATTCTCCCCATAGAAGCTTTCTTAGCTTCCCTATGAACCAACAATCCTTTCTTGAGTAGATACAAATCTTTCTTCAGGATATAGATGATATAAATCGTAACACCAAAGTCAACTATGTTCCGGATGTAGACAATTAAACCCTCTATGTAGCCGAAATGATATCACCGAAGTCAACTAAGTCTCGGATGTACACATTTCTTCCTGCATGATACTGACTATCTAAAGGAATCATCATACCTATGTGAACCTCTTTTATCAGATTTTACTACTTCTTCGAGAATAAGCTTAGTGATTAACCGGTTGGGGAAACATTAATTGAATCAGAAACATATCTTCAACTTCAAGGCATCTAAAACTACGTAATTATTTCCAAACAATCCTAAGCTTTTTAAACCTATGGGGTGTTGACAATATTGGTCGGTTGTAGTTTTAAGCCTAATCCCACTAAACTTTTAAATTATATTTAAGTCCTTAAAGATATTAACTTATGACAACTTACGCCCTTGGAGTTAAAATAAATTAACTCCCCCTTAAATTATTATCCGCTAAGTTAAAACTTTTTTCGTATAATTTTCGTGACATGTTAAAGATAATTCAAAAGAACTTTCTCCCCCTCAAACAAAGACCCGTATTCTATTTAAAGAGTTGTAGTCTTTGTTTGAGTGGTCGAATTTTTGAAAATCTGTCTGTGATGTCGAAAACCGATTCTGATTATAATAGAACACTTTTTCAAATTGATTAACCCGAACATGATTTATGAAAATCAATATTTATTAGGAAAATTGTTTGGGTTAAAGAATATTTCTCTTCTTTTGAAAAAATAAATGCACTGACATGTACACTAATTTTATGAGACAACCCGGGTTGTGTAGAAAAGCATACACAAACCTTTGCATGAACATGAAGTGGTTCATACCTGAAAAAATTAATTTCCCGTTGAGAGGTCAAGTTATCTTTTTAATGATATACTTGCCTTTAAAAATGATGACCGGGTTGTAGTCTGAAATAACTGCAAACCAATGACATGTTCTGAAAACATTTGCAACTTCTGCTCGAACTTTATTACAACCCGTGCCATTATTGAATGACATTTCTAAGGCCGTAAATATTATCGATTACAGAAGACATTCCATGAAACATATTCCCATCCCAACAATCCATCCATTACACCCTTTCCCTACCCACAACACTCTAGACCCTCCTCGCCAACCCAGCCCCTCCACAAAAATTCAAGAAAAATCCATAAACACCACAATACAAAATTATAAAAAAAAAAAACTGAAATAGACACACACCACAAAACATTATAAACCCCCTCACCAAAACACAAAAACTAAAACACCCAATTTGGATTTTTTTGAATTTTATAATTTTGTATTTTGGTTTTTCTGGTTTTATAATTTTATATTTTCTTTTTATAAAATTTTTTCAAAATGGAAAATCTTTTTGTAGTTTTTGATTTAATTATATACATAAGATACATGAAGAGTTTCCACCATTACTCTTCCCCTTCTTCTGCAAGACGTTTGAGATTTTCGTGAATATGTTCGCTAGCTGATATTTCGTCTTGAGAGAATAGAGCTCAACCAGACCGTTTTCCACCTGCATGAAATGGAATTGGATGTCCATGTGCATCAAAGTAGCACCATATGGCATTGGTTTGTAGTTGACTTCTTGTCAAAACAAATTGAGAAAGATTGCCAATGACATTGTCCAATGGGTGATCCTTTGTCCACTTTCTAAGATTATCAAGCGATTGGTTGAGTTGATGCAAATTTGATGGAATGACACCCTGTGAAGATGATTCTTCAAAACTCGGGTCTAGAGTAAGATTATGAATGAGGGGTGCATTATTAAATTATGCATTTTAATTTCTTTGAGGTTGTTCTTCAACACCTTCATGAATGACTGGAGCTTGAATTTCTTGAGTTGTTGGTGAAGTACTAACAGATGGTGCATCTTAATCAATTGTAGTTGATGAAGGTGTACCAGTTGTATCATCAGGTAATGGAGCAACAACGGGAAGCACAGGAGATACAACACTTGATGTGATAACCAGTAATTTTGCCCAGGGTTAAGTATTATAAAATATTATAATTTCGTATTTTGAAGTCTTTCGATCTTGTCAGTTTTCCTGATGAAAGCTGAAAAGTTGACTTCTGTTGATTATTTTCGCATAAAACGGTTACGGTTTAACCGGGAGTTTGATGGAGTTTTGAATTTTGAGAGAGAATCACTTTTGATTCGTCTTTCTATTTTTGAATATTTCGTTGATATTTTAAATAATTCCAGGAAGCTTTCCTGTGATTTCTGGAAATCGTCACGCAGCGCGTACCGGCACGATAATTTATCCGAGAGTAGAGGTTAAATGAATTTGGGAATGTGTTAATGGCATTATTTATTTAATAAATTCATGATGATAAAATAACGTTGGTTTAAAACGTAAATTGTGGGTGTGAGATTTAAAAGTTATCAGAAAACAGTTGTTTTCGTGAAATTCGGTAAAAGACTGCAACGGTCGTAAAAAGTGGAATTTTGGTCAAATATAAGTTGTCAACTCCTATTTTGTGGTTTAATGTGTTTTTAAAATAGATGAGCAAGGTTCGGTTGAGTTTTGTCAAAAATTCATGTTTTCGGTCCTGAGCCGGCCGAAAACGACTCAAAATGGATTTTTGTAGCAATTTAATGTGATAGGTGTCGTGTGAATAGCCTAGATTTATGGAAAACTGATTTTAGACGCAATGAAAATACTAACTAAGTTCGGTTGACATTTGAAATAGATAAAAATTGAGCTTTTAAGTGATCCCGACACGAAAAGATAAACCCGAGACCCTTCCTAGGATCCATTCGGTCAAGATAAGCCACAAGGGACAAGGTGGCTATTTTTAAGCTAAGTTGTCTCACTAGTACTCTTATAACCACCACCACCTCAAACAATTTGATTCATTCACTCATTTTCAAAATAAACAAAAAAAATTCTATCTCTCTTCTCTCTCTCTATATTCGGACGAGCAACATCAAGGTCAAGAAACAAAGATTTTAAAGATTTATCAAAGACACGGGGTTAAGAAACATTATTGGGTTGATAACTAGTAGTCTTGGGTTATAGAAATAAGATTTTGGGTCTTTCCTTCGCGCGTCACAACCGAACCAAACTCGTCAAACAAGTAAATTTTTCAAAAACTTTGATTTAAGTTGTACTTCTATGTTTGTTGTGATGTCTAAACACTAGTTGTACAAGTTGATCATCAAAAAGGTAGAATCTTGAAAACGAAAAATGTAAATAAAGGGGTGTTTGTTGCGTCGGCATAAAAAGGAAAAGGAGGAAGGATTTAAAATTTGAATATTTTGGTTGTTGTGGTAAAATAACATTTTAACAAAGTGCTTATTTAGGCTTGTTTTGAGATTTTTACGCAAGAATAAGCTAGTGAGAGCTTATTTGATTTTCGGGTTTGTTTGGTTTGGGCTCGGCCTAACCGACGGTTAGAAGTGAGTGTTTGGGCTCGACCCAATGCCACTTGGCTTATTTGATTCGAGCTTATTTGTTTATTATAGAGCTTGTTTTGGCTTTCGAGCTTATTTGGTTTCTAGCTTAGGCTTATTGGTTTTTTTTTGGGTTCGGTATGGGTTCGGCCCAACCAAGGGGTCCGTTTGGTTTGATTTCGGCCCGACACAAGAAGTGGGATCGGCTCATATGGTTTCGGCTTATAAGTTTTGGCTTATAGCTTATTCGGTTTCGGCTTATATATTTGGCTTTGGCTTATGGTTTCGGCTTATATTTTTGGCTTATAGCTTATTCGGTTTCGCATTCGGCTTATATATTTGGCTTTGGCTTATGGTCTTGGCTTATATTTGTTGGCTTATAGCTTATTCGGTTTCGACTTATATATTTGGCTTTGGCTTATGGTTTTGGCTTACATTTTTGGCTTATAGCTTATTCGGTTTCGGCTTATATATTTGGCTTTGGCATATGGTTTCGGCTTAAATTTTTGGCTTATAGCTTATTCAGTTTCAGCTTATATTTTTGGCTTTGGCTAATTCGGTTTCGACTTATATATTTTGAGCTTATAGCTAATTCAGTTTCGGCTTATATAGGTTCGGCTTAATGGGCTCAAGGCCCATTGGGTTTTGGTTATTATTTTGGACTTATGTAAAAAGGTACGGACTAAGTTTTGCTATCGGGCTAAATGTTTAAGACCTTAATGGGCCATAAGGCCCAACAACAAGTAAATGGACTAGTGGACTTAT